>JAUTXX010452575.1:0-12685 GCA_032273605.1 Panulirus laevicauda
GAGAGAGAGGGGGGGGGATATAGAGAGTATAGGAGGAAGAAGAGTGTGAAGGAGAGCGGGAGGGATGTTGGCAGTGTGACACACTAACACGGTGATCCTGACCTATATAATCCCTTATGCAACACTCCACCCACCGACCCGACAACACAACGCCACTGTTTTTTTTTTTTTTCTGTGGGGAGAGTGGGGGAAGATGTTGGCCCGGGAGGGTAAGGTGGGGCAAACCTGCCGCACTTGTTCCGTCTGGTGTAGGTAGGTAGGTAGGTAGGTAGGTGTGTGGCACGGGTGTGTGGGTATATATTCGTGGCATATTGTGTCTTGTCTATCTGTCGTTGGGTCTTCACCGGGCGACCTCTCTCCCCCCTTCCCCCACCTTGACTGAGGGCACCATGGCTCATACATTCACCCTATTCCCCCGTGTGGCCGCCATGCTTGAGCCGCTGGTGTACCAAAGAGGACATTAGCATAATTAGGGCAGCGAGGGCGTGTGGAGGACGAGCCAGGCATGGCACTGGTAGGTCGGCCTGGAGATGTGGCACCACCGTGCTGGCACTATGTGGCAATATGGCTCGTAACCAAACAGCTTTCACCTTCAGCTCAACGTGATGCCAGACACGCCTCGTCCAACTTTCTGTATTTTCCCTCGATTTTCCAGTAATGCTGGTCGCCGGCCGATCTGCGAACTACCAGCGTGAAGTGATTTGTGGGCAAGTTATAATGTGAATATTTCGGGCATGACTGAGGACTGAGTGGGTATGTAAGTTGGTGAAGAGCGCAAGTGTCAGCCGGGCTGACCTCTGGCACGTTATGGCGGGAACCAGATCTCCGACCCTCGACTGGCGTAGGGGGACCCCTACGTACACACCTTGACATTCCACCGGATTTTAACACGACCCGCCATCAGGAAACAATGGGAAAGTAGTGAGTAACATATGTTACTACCGTCGCCCGTGGCAGGACCTTTGTCAAGGGCGGAAAGATAATGTTGATAAGAGATTTCGAAGGTCCTGTTGGTGTGTAACACTTTTGACGTTGTTCATTGAGACAGGCTGTGACCAGTAGTTGAAGTATAGAGTACTGTTGAACAATTGTAGAGGGGTGTTAGTGTCTGCCGATGATGAAGTGATCATGGCACAGACCATTACAGACTTCCAGAGGTCATGAAGATCTATGAGAGAGTATGGATGTAAACAGTAGTGACTGTGGTTTCTGGGGCAGGTCGATAATGTACGAAATTAAGTCTTAAAATAGTATTTCACTCTAAGTGATACTTTGCACATCAGGGAAAGGAAATCGAGTTTAAGCTCAGATACCAAAAGGCAGTATTTTATCCTTAAGGATCATGTCAGGAGCGGAGCCATCGTGCCCAGGGGTCGTACCGTAATCAGATGTTCTCAGTGTAGAATAAAAAGCAACACGACAAGTTGGCCAGCATAATCTCCTCTTACGCACATGTTGTGTGTCGGATCGTGAATGAAATACTTTACTGAGAACCTTGACCTAAAAGCTGGTGAGGACGCTGGGCCACAGTGTGATCCATATGTGTGGCTGTTGTTGACGCTGGTCTCAGCCGTGAGAGTCACAGCTCGCCAGTGTGGTGGCGTGGGTAAGATATGGCAGAGGGGGTTTCCCCGGCCGTGGTAGACTGGACATATGTGATTACTGGATTAATAGCAGAGTTGAGGCAACTGGGGTAGATTTTCTAGGAAGTGTAAGGGGAGGGTGGATAGAAGTGATAGAGTCACGGTATTGTGGATAGTGTTGGGGGGTAAATGAAGGGTAGGAATCCTAAGATGTGGTGTGGACCTTGGGAATGAATGAGGAGGCAGTGATTGGAAAGAGTGAGTGCGACAGAGGGGAGTGGGGATAACCATAGATCAAGACTAGTCCTACGGTAGGTAGCAGGTGTGGCAGTGCTTGTGTCAGGCCCTCCCTGGGAAGGGCCTATGGCAGTATGCTACCATGCAGTCTCAGGGGAATGACTTGACTCCTTGAACACTACATTATGACCGTCAGTCACGATGGCTTGACTTTTGACAAGACCATTTAAAGTCAGATGGTTAGTTAATGTGTCTGCTTTGAAGCGGATGACTTATGCGTAGATTGCTGTAAATGATTACTTGGCTGTATCATTAGTGTTTTTACATGATATTTCTTTTATTTTGGAATTGAGGCCCCGCGTATAGGTGGCCTGGAAGTCACTGGAGAGTGACTGGAAAGTATTTCGTATTTTCTTGAGTTTTTCCCTGAGATATATAATTTATACAGGTCAGGATAGTCTCCTTGCACGAATAAACGACTTTGATCATTATTAATGTAACGATTGGAGTTTTTACTAAAATCATCCTTGTAAATTGTCAAGTTTAGTCTAATGAGGGCTTATTTGGCGTAACTGCTGTTACACACCATCCTTAACAGAAATGATATACAGAGATAATCCCAAGCATATAACCGTGATCTATTGTGCACTAACCATACTCTGAATTGGAAAAGATTAGCGGATATACGGGCTGAGCATCACGTATGTTGCAAGAAGTTAACAGATTACATTTTGATAACGTGTCATCCAGCCAGGAAGCTTCGTCTAGGACACATAGTTAAACATTCGACCTCATCCTCAGAGGTTAGAATGGTATGTAATCAGCCATGTTTGACTGCATTAGTTCCTTAAGGTTATTGTTGTAGGTCAGGATGGTCTTAACATCCATTATTTTATGACTGTGCTGATAGATGGTATTGCTGTATACAAAAGGAAGATTCCTTAACGTTTATAGTTATAATGAAGATTGCATGAAGAGTGATGAAATAGACATGCTGAATGACAGATTTCAGTATAACAGAACCTGTTGCCTTGAGCCAAGGAATGGACGTTAGATTAAGGATGAGGTCATTGTGTGCGGAGGTCAGCACCAAGGACCCGCGTGGAACACTTTCTCGACTTGGTTAACTTCGTTAAGATTGTTATCGTTGTGGTCTCATATTTGCAGCCTTGCACTCGGTATTATTGTCGAATAGAACAGCGTAACTCAAGACAGACTGTTAGGATTACCAGGTTCACCCATGATGGCAGTTCTTGCTCACAGTTTCCCCATGGTAGTAGGGGAATGGGCAAGTAGGGTCTTTGGCCCAAAGAAAATGGCTTAATGTCCCCTAATTCAAAGGACTGATCATTCTTTATCAAATTGAAGTTGACATTAGCAACATAAGGATGAGGAAAGGTTCGTTACTATACAGATACTGGAGGTGAATGCAGAACTGTAAGCCTCAGTATATATTTCATACATATCAGTAGTTTACATTTGAACCACCTGGTGGGCGCTACTAGTTGATCATCAACATAGCCATCACTACTGACACGTGTCCTGTAGTCCTATGTGCATGATTAAAAAAAAAGAGACCTGATCATATTGTGAATAATTGTTACAAAGGAAATTTGAAAGCAGATGGTGTGAAGGACCTCCTTGAGCTGCAGATTATGTAAATGGAAGAGAAAGTTGGCATGAGCGATGCGTTGATAGCCCGCATTCGAGTGGATTATCACCAGTAGGTAGTGTTAAACAGGCGAGTATCCCTTGGTATCCGTACCAAAAATAGCCAAACGTACATACGTATATGGGAGAGTGTTGCTGTGAATTAAACATGGGTTAGGTGATGAGAGATGTACAGTACACCACTGAGCGGTGTCACTAGGTTTGCGGCCAGGATGACCACATGGAAGATAGGCTGTGTTCCTTCCGGATACTTTTCAGGAGGCTTGGTTGATACTTGTATCGCTAGACGTGGCTGTCATGTTGTAAACATGACTTGGTAATTAAAAGTGCTAAGAATCATGAGAGATACAGCATTTACATTTTTCCATATTTACTGGTATGTACGTTTTGTTACATTGTTCGATGATGTTGCCTACGAAGTCCTTTATTTAGCATCTGAAGACATCGCGTCGTGTGGAAATGAACAACCGATATTACACGAGGTTTGAGATTTACGGAAAGTATCGCGTTTGAAGTGTGACGGTTAATTAGTTCCGAGATTAATGGTTGTCTTTATGTTTGGCAGCAAAAGTTGTCGAAGGCACGAAAGTTGCCCCGTTTCAACGCATGTATGTCCATACTGACGATTAACACTTATCTTGATGAAGGAAAAGTCCGGAAACAGACAGTGTTGTACAGTGAGTTTTAACTAACGTGATAACTACAGCGAGCCTTCGTTAACTAAATAACTAAAGTCTTAATCAACCATATTTTGAACCAGCTAGGATCCTGGCTAATGATCGAACGCTAGGAGACTCCTTAATATCGTAATGGGATGATGGACAGCATTTAGTGTGATTATCAAAGATAAATCATTAGAATAGTGAAATCCCTTTGCCATCCAGATATTAAGTTTTTTTTCTTTGGATTTGTTTGTGGTTATATGATTGTCTAACCATTATATTAAGTATAGAATATCAAACCTCAGTTTGATCATTAGCAAGAGTTAGTAAGTTGCCAATATAAGCTGAGAATATAAATGATAAAGTACAGAAGTTTCTGAAGGCTTTTCTGGTGTATTACCTTCGTAAACAAAAGAATAGATCAAATGATAATCTAAGTAAGATATTACTTCAGATACATGTAAAAGTATAGTGCATATTCCAAAATGTGACACTGATTCATTTCAGTAATATCCCAAAAGAATATAGACAGGAAAACCTTTCATTGTAGTAACAAGCTTTAGAATATGTCAGAAAATATCCAGTGTGAGCATTTTGTGATTCAAATGACGTATATATCATGTTCAGAAAATAGCCATTTGATATTTCTTAAAGAAAGCATTTTAGATGAATAAGTAGAGCTCAGTACTGTATTATTAACTGCGTAATTGATAGCGAAAACATTGTCAGTTTATAAGAATAGCCTTAAGTGTTCGCAAATTTATGAAAAATTTTGATACAATTTTGATGTTTGACTTTGATAACCTAATAGTTTCATGAGGCATATTTTTGTTTAATGCTGGCCTTCATAGCATGGGGAAAAGCATGCCCGACTCAGATGAAAAAATGAGAAATGTGAAATGAGAAAAAAGTAAAGAGTTACTTTGAGCTCCTCAGGTATTTAGACCAGACTCTGAAAGATGGAAAGGATTTAAGAAGGGGGAAGATGAGAGAAGCTTTCCCATCTTGTATACATGGAAAGAATTAATTATCACAATGGTCAACCCTCGTGTGGATGGTCTTTACATAGAAACTCTGGGAAGCAGGAGCCGGTTGAGTGCTGCCGCGGGCCCAAAGCCTAGTAACTGAATACATACAGGACGGCATACGAGATCAGTGATCGAGTCTTTAAAGAAAAGGATCTTTTTGGTTTTCTGAAATGTTCCTTTGCTTACGTTTAAAACGTGTGGCATTTTGTTAGATATCTTTTGGGTTTATGAAGTTTATCTTCATAATTTGATTTTTTTAAAGTATTGGACTAAAGAAATTTTGTTGCATAAAAAATTAATTTGTATGCTTGGTATAATGGATTTTTTTGATATATATATATATACATATATATATATACTTATCATTGAAGTAATTTAAAAGAAATTGGATGTTTTTCGATTTTTTTTATTATCTTATTGATAAGCAATTTTACAAAGAATTTTCTTTAGCTGTCAGTGTTTGAATAAATGGTACTGAGCTATGTAACGTCAGTTTGTGTTAGAAGTTCCCCAAGTCTTTTTTTTTATTTGTGCAGCTGATAAAGATGACAAGTAGAGAAAAAATCAATGTAATTTAAGGAGATTTATTCTAGCCGGGGAAAATATGGGTTTCGTTCAGGGGTTCTCAACCTTTTCTTGCACGTGGACCACTTTAAGTAAGGTCACCTGCTTGGTCCTAGGACCATCCCCAGCTTATGTGGTGGACGAAGGCACAGTTACTAAAGCTGAATCGGTCAGTAATGTGATTGTGATTTAACTTGCGTAGTTAACTTACCACTGATGTACGTGGAAACCTGAGTGGGAGGACAATCGTTGGCGACTTCTGATTTATTTACGGGCTCAGCAGAGTAGGGAGTATTGGTAGCAGTGTACAAAAAAAAAAAAGAAATGAGTTGATGTATTGTGAATGACCTGAATCCAGTAGACGTCAGTTACTCTGAAGATAGCAATGTTATTGAATTGATAACTCCTGACACTCCTTTACCACTAGGGCTACGGTATTCAGCTTTAGTGACGCTCAATATACATAGGTATAACGTCTTGCTCGCCAGTAGTGCAGAGAATCCAGACTCCTACAGATATGTAGACGAAAATGGAATGAGAATTCTTAGCGCGAGACGACTGTCTTCTATATTAAGTAAACACATTTTTTTTTCTTTAAGTAAGAACTATTCTGTAATGGATGTTTATTTTGGCCTTTCCGTGGACCACAGACTAAGACTAGGTTAGAGGTATGGGTGACAATAATATATAGTGTCCGAAAACAATTTCATCATCAGTGCTCTGTTAACATGTACAGAGGAGTTTCATATTTCAAGAACGAAGCTTTACACTTTTTCTTTTCTTTCATCGTTCATGGCCCCTCTCCAAGAGCGCGGTATATAAAAAAAGATAACCCTTCCCCAGTAGAACAAAACAGTCTGGTTTTTATGAAGATTTATATATTAGAACGGGGAAAGGATGGTTCTTGTGATATATTTTGATGTTGGGGAAATGATGATTGTTGGTCGGCTGTCCTGCAGCTTCTTATCGTACACTTCCTAGTCACTCACAATTATAGAGTGAGGAAACTTCACATTTGGTGTTTAGGCTTCCTTTATTGATCAAACTCTGTCAAATCCCTCATAAGAATCATCAGAAATCTTATTTTAGGGGCAAGCAATCATAACATTGCCTGCATGGCAGACCATGTAGTGAAGAATTTTAATTACAAAATGAAATATAGCAATGAAATGTATTACTGACGAATGCTGTTAAAGTATACTTCAGTTCTCCACTGTTAGTGTTCCAGTGACGAACTTTTGTGTGTGTGTGTGTGTGTGTGTTACAAACGAATAGTGTCACACTGATGATGTACAACCTGCATTATGCAAATCCTGCTGCCTAACGATGATACTGTGTGGCAGTAACACAATGACAAATGCATATCTAGTTATCAACAAGCCAGAGGTGCATTTTTTCTTGCCCTTCAATTGAAGCCTTTAATATTAAAATTCAAGTTAAATCTTTTAGTCAGATTTTTCAGGTTAATTGTAGATGCGACAGGCGGTGTAAGACCAATGCTCATGACATGGTAGACTGGCCGTGGTATATACTGGTACATCCTGGAAGTAAAACAGTCAGTGTCAGTACGGAGAAGATGGGTCAAGCCTCGAACTTCTGTTGGTGTACAGTCTTGTTCATACATCTTGTGCTTCAGGCGACCTTCTTCGCCCTGTAACCACGCGTGACCTTCAGGATCTGTTATATTTGGCTTTGCGGTGTCACTCTGGCACCATACTGTGGTCTGCAACATGGCTTTTAGTACGCGTTGTTGGAAAGCGTCTTCTGTTGGAGGGAACATGGATGCCTGTTTGTCTGTCAGTATAGCCTGTGTCTCTCAGGTCGTCTGGGTTCCGTCTTTGCTTTCCTTTCCCTCCATAGTGCAGTAGAACATTGGGACAAGCAACTTGCAGGCGGGGAAGCAGCGGGTGACAGACACTCTAGTCTGATCATGGAGTGTTGACATGATGTGACACCTTTATGAAGTCAGTATGTTTACGAGTCGTGAACTGGTAGTGGTAGAGCATGTACACATGACAGATATGTGCATATCCTCTCTCCCAGTTTCACAAATGGTACACATAGGTTACAGCCGTCATGTGTAATGCTTCTTAAAATTCCACCATGCATGGAGACGTCAGTAGCTAAACGCTCTGTGCTGTAGTGCAGCAGTATGACCAACACGACAACGAATGACAAGTGTAGAGTTTGTGTGAGAGATATCTGTGGTATAGATAATAAACATGGGGTCTGATTCTCCCTGGAAGGAGAACAGATGAGGATGCCTTACACACACACACACACACACACACACACTGTGTTCTTCATCATCTTAACAGTCTCGACACCAGTAAAACCTCCGTCAAGAACTGTGACTTGTTCACCATGAGTCGTGCTGCTGCCTTGGATACGATGGAGTTATTCACAGATGTAGCCGGCGAGTGTGGCGTTATTGGCAGAGCCTCTTAGGAACCTGTTAGTTGGGCGCATCACGTCCACCACACACTTGGTGGCTTGGGGTAAAGGCACCTGTACCTCGTTGTTGACGTTCCATCTGCTATACTGATTTTTTTTTCTTTTTTGCCATAATCTGTCAGACATAGCTGTAATGATGTCAGTGATCAGAGCTTCATTTTACAAGTATCTTGGGATCTTCGTCAGGTTAGACTTTGATAGATCATCGAGAGGTTTTGAAAAGAGACTCATTTAATGACTGGATCATTGCCATTCCATCAGTGACGGATACCGTGGTCATCTCCCTCACAAACTGCCTTTACCGTCTTTGACAGATCTAACATTTTGTTTTACCCTTGGCCATGCCATCATCAGGGGGCGCTCCAGATCAGGTGGTACCGCAGTGGTTTTATAACACTCCTGAGATCATTGTCACACGTTCTTGATACTGAGAACAAACAGCGAAAAAGCACCCCACAACACCACCGTGCCTGATGGTGCTGATTGTTGCTTAACTGTAAATGTCTGTGTTTGCATTCATGTTTGAACAATCCCAGAAGTTGGTTCTTTTGTTCCTCTGTACTCGACGTTGATCTGCAGAGGTAATCATCATCACCATAATCTTGTAGTGCAGTTGGCAAATCCTTTACATCATTTGTAACAATTTGCCCAGTCACATGTTGATTGAATATCATTTGTCTGCATTGGATGGCCATTCCTGTGAATGAAAGCAAGCGTAAATACAATTGGCCGAATTCTTATGCAGACTAACTCGGTACCTGTAAGACAGGGATATGCTTACCTTATTTTCTATACATGGTCACATTTGGAATTAAAAAGGCGTGTTGAATGTTTAGGCCAAACTCCATTGCAACAATCGAGGTATATTTCTTACCAAGCACACACCGCAGTCTTTGCCTGTGAACTGTTGAACAGACAGCATGTCTGAAATTTCCTCTCGTTTTAAACTACCGCAGTCATCATTTTCCCCACTTCATACACATTATTCTTTCAGTGAAAAGTGATTATTCTACCATGGGAAGGGGTAGCCGGCAATTTTCTGGTTCTGGCCGCTACAATATGAGAAATATTTGTCCTTCCAGCATACTTACGGATTTTCCAACAGCGGTGTCATTGAAAAATTAAAACTTGGTGATTTTATACACCATGTTATCTTTGATGGTTAACATATTGCAGTTTTGTATTACGTAATATCTGACTCAATACCTTTAATTCTCAGAAGTTTTGCGCGTTTTCCTATTCATTGAGGCCCAAGGTCACACGTATTAAATGCACCAGAAATCTTTCTTCATGTCCTTTGCATTTCCTCTATATAATTGTAATCAGGTCCCCTCAAAACGAGTTTTTGGGTTGCCCTGTAATAGTCAGCTTTCCTGTCACCGTGTCCGTCTGTCGGGCACAAGTTATTTTCCGCAGGGTGAACGCGAAACTCATCGCCCAGTTTCATGAACGCCTCTGCGCTTTCCCGTTCATTTCGGACTTATTTTCGTTACCTCACTGTCAGGGCCCCGCAAAATAAGGTTTTAGGATACCATTAAGTTGTCAACGTTTTATCAGGCTGTTCGCAATTTGGTTCTGACAGGGTAACTGGAGAGCCCACTTTCAGTTTCATTCGTAGTGTAAGGTAGGAAGATGCTTCGGAGGAAAGCAGAGACCGCTGGTCATTTTAGAGTGTGAAGGTCAAGGTCATAGCTGAACTTGGGTGATTTTGGAGATGACTTTGTGTTCCGCGTCGCCGTGCGAGTTTAGTGGGGTGGATTTCACCAACACACAACGTATTTTCCCTTGAACAAGAAATGTCTTTAGTCCATTTTTAAAGTCAAAAGATCAAAAGTCAAGGTTGCTAGCAGCTACATCTGACTTGGTTTCATTTCTGCACAATAATTTCAGCTTTACAGGAAGGATTTCATTGAGATTTAGAAAGCGTGTTTCTCGGGCCTAGGGTAAGCAAGGCTCATTGTTTTGAGGTCCAAGGGTCGAGGTCATTGCCGTACCTGTAAATCATCATGTAGTACCGTGATGGATTTCATTAAGAGTTGTTGTGCTTGTTCCACTTGGGACAAAGCAGTTCCTTTTTCATTTCAAAGTCAGAATGTAAAGGACATTGTCGTACTTATGGATGATTTAGTTTCCTCAGTAACTTAAGTTGGATGTATTTCAATGAGACTTGTATTTTGTCATACCCATGCAGCGACAGGAGTCATAATTACTTTAAGTTGAAGGTTTAAAGTCACTAGTGCCTAAAGAAATGATGTCGGTTTCACACCATAACTCAAGTTTTGTACTTTAGATTTCATTATGACTTTCGTCAAGACTATTAAATGTCATGAAGTTTTATTTTCACGGTTCCCTTATATGAAGTATCAGAAATATATTTTGTCTTTTTTTTACGGGAAAGGATTTCTCGTCATGTAAAAGTGGAGCCTTAAGTGAGGGCTGTCCTTACTGAAAATTGTAGTGGTGACCGAAGTGTGATTACGGGCATATGAGTTATAAGGCTGACACTTCCAGTTAGGGAGCAGTGACTGTTCTGTTTTAACGCACCAAGTGGGCCAATGATATGGCACCTCGCGCGGGGCAGGCATTAGACGCGCTTTGACTCTTCAGCTAATACGGCAGTTAATGTAGCAAATAAAATCAGTAACTGGCAGCGAGTGTCAATAGGCGTATGTGAATCATAAAGGCACGGTCATTATTTGGAGTGGACCTCAAAATTACGTCATTGAGAACATTATTTTTGATATGATGCGAATTTAAAACGAAAGCACTTGGCCATCACATTAATCAAGTGTAGATTAGCATATGATCCCTGTCAGTGTGTCCACGTAAACAGCCAGCTATTCACACGAGTGCGTACTTGAAATTTCGGTGTAGGTTTTGTAAACGTTCAGAAAATTTTCAAATACCTGATTCGTCTTTCCACAGCAACCAGGAAATGTAGCCCCGCATATGAAATTATCACGTTTTGAAAATTATGATAGCAAACTATTGCATCAGTTTAAAATAAAGTATCGAGGAGTATCGATATCAAGGATATAATGAAATAATAGCTAGCCATACTTAACCAAAACCGGTTTACAAACAATTGGCCGCACCAGTCTACAATTCAATTTAAAGAAACGCAAAAATTATAAGGATGAGGTTGCAAATTGGGGCTGATCCCATATGATTAATTTAGACTACTAGTTATTACCATAGCTTGGCGGCCATTACTGTACTTGCTGTGTTGATTTTCCGTACGGCAGACGAGGCTGTGTTTATGTTGTACTTAGTGGCTTTGGTGTTGTGATAATGGTATTGCTTATGATTTTTGTTGCGTTTTTTGGGATGATTATGGATTAGTGATATAGGTAACTTGTGTTGTTGGTACTGTTGATGGTAATTGCTCTGATTGTGATAATGGTGGTGTCAGTACAAATATAATGGCTGATTAGAGTATTATTTGATAAATGTATGTGGAGATGAACATGATAAATTTGCTTTACTATGGGACATATTAAAGATATGTATGACAGAGTTTTACCTGATCGTTTGATACAACGGTTCATCCCTACAACGTAATCTATCCAGAATATGAATCGAATAATAACATCACAAATTACACCTGTTTTGCTATATTTGTTCGAAAATTTATGATGATTAAAAAGTGCGGATGGTTATTCTCATTATTGTAATGTATACAGTCAGGACTCTTCCTTGACTTTCACAGTGTATGCTTGTGTAAGGAGAGGTTTTAGTTCCTGGACAACTGAGACCTCTCAAGCAACTTTCGTAGGATACGGGTCATTGTCATTGGCCTTTCATTAAAGCTTCTCTCGAGCTATATGTTTCCGCGAAGCTGTGTTCATATATGTTCAGCGAAACGTCGCTTGTGGGTGTCGAATAAAAAATGAAGGACGAATCTGATTGCATTATCTTACGTTTGAGGCAGCCTGTGTTAGATTTATGCTGATATGGCTTTGCCGCTCAAGTGATTTTCCTGTTGTGGGAACTTTTTTTTTTTTTTTTTTTTCTTCGCCATCAGACACCAGAGTCGCTCGCTCATTGGCTGATGCAACAGGCTTCTCTGTTGTGACGCCATCGATAATTATGAACGCTCCTCCTGAAGATTTCTTTTTGTCCTAAGTTGTCTGTTTTAATGTTTTAATGGTCTCACCTAAACTTATTATACGGCAGTTTGTTTTTCATGATCGTGTTTATGGTGCTTGTATTTTCAGGTCTTGTGAGTTTTTGTCCCTGGCCTCATGTATGTGGTAAGGTGTCGTTTCATAACATTTTTATAGGTATGTTCTTGTCAAGGTCATTATAAGATCGGTGTTCATATTATTATCCTCCTCTGTGTCACCACATTGGTGTACTGTCGTAGTAAAACCATTGGTTTTCTTTGATAGTTGATGATTTTATTTTCATCGCCGTTTGATTTGCTTCGAGATGGGTGATGTGGGGGATTTGGTGGAGTTTGGCTTGTATTGTATGCTGGATGTTT
>JAUTXX010452686.1:2305-12684 GCA_032273605.1 Panulirus laevicauda
AAAAACGATTGTGTCCTGTGCATACTGCCGGGGTTATGAGGCGTTGCTTCCAAGAGCAAAGGAACATCGATCTTCTCTCGTGGTCTAGCAAGGGTTGCCACCTCATCTTGATAGAGAACATCTAGGCTATATAGTTTACGCTTGGGAACCAAGGGTGAGAAGGACCTCGCAGCAACTGGTGAATCACACAAGACATGAGTGGGAGATCATCATACGGAGACAACAATTCGTAAACTATCGTGCAGCCTCATTGTCTGGAAGGATGCTAAACGAAACACTAACTGCTTGAACTTTACGTATTATATTTTCTTACAATTCATTATGTATTCTAGTATTTTCTGTCAATTGAATTCTGGTATTACATCATAGATTTATTCTTTTATTTTCTGCTACAACATGCCTTGTATTGTTCTATTTTGAGTATTCTATTGCGTAATCTTTTTTCCATTCACTAAATACTATTGAAGTTAGTTTAGTTTTCAAAATACAAAAGAAAACGGACATAGACATGAAGGGTTTGTTGAAGGAAAAAGCGTAGAGTGAATGTGATTGTGGGCAAGATTACTGACAGAGGAGGACAGGTCTGTTGTATCATCAGTCTGAATGGAAACAGTGGATTGCTTTAGATCACTAGGTGTGGATACAGCGATGAATGGTACCATGGCTGCAGAAGTGAGTCACAGAGTAGGTGAGGGGGCTGAGGTCCTTGGTGCTTTGAGAAATCAGTGGAAGGTGTTACGTTATGCCTCCACCCCTTACACATTAACGGGTGTATAATCAGCCCATAGGCCCATCAAAACACATAACTCTGAAATGCCGGCTTCTGTTGACAGAGAAATTCGGGCTAGTCACAGATTCCCTTACAACCTGGCTAATATCTGACATCTGACAGCCGTAGTTGTACCTATTCTTTCGCATCTTCTCAAATTGGTCAAATACCAAACACAGATGAATATCTAATAAAATATATTCATAATAGCAAAATAAACATGGCTCTCGTAACATGAATAATACAATTAATTCTTTATTCTTGATACATAGATCACTCTCTATTCTTTACTTAGCATCACCTTGGCAAATTTACTGGCCTCAACTATATAACATAAGGGTTTGAAATGACTGAGATGTGTACAGACTACATTATACATTTACCAACAGCTTTGTATCATATCCTTCTTCGATGGTCATTCTGTGAGAGAGGCTTGACCCCAATTGGCCATCTTCCAGTTTCTATACAATTTCTCAAAGAAAACTGAATAAGATATAATGGATAACTATAACATCTATGGGTAAATAAGGGAGATTACTATAACATCCCCCTCCCAAAAAAACATGAGTCAACCACTAGTTGACTCATGACTAACTGGTATACGAGACAATATATCAGCTATAACATTATCCTTTCCTCTTACATGCTTAATAATTAAGATACAATCTTGTAACAAAAGACTCAACCTTGTTAAACGTTGGTTGATTTTTTTTCATTTTATGCAAACATACAAGGTGATTGTGATCCGTAAACACTTGGATCCGCTACCTACTCCTCTCAAATATACATCAAAATTATTCAAACTTAAAATCAAGGATAATGTTTCCTTTTCAGTACTACTATAGTTTCTTTCTGATTGGATAGAAACTTCTTTGAAAAGTAACAAACTGGAAAATCAATATCATCTTTCTCCTGCATTAAGACTCCATCAACCCCAAAATCACTTGCATATATATACACGGCAAATGGTTTATCATAATTTGGAGTAGAAAGTATAGGTGTACATGCAAGTATCTGTTTCAATTTCTTAAAGGCCTTATCACATTGATCACTCCATGAAATTATGACTTTGACAATAATTTGGTTAATGGTAAAGCGATAATTGAAAAATTCTTACTAAACCTACGATGATATCCACCAATACCCAGAAATTTCAATAATTCTTTCTTATTTGTAGGTGCTGGAAACTTTACAATACTTTTTATCTTAGCAGTGATTAGTTTTACACATCCCTGACCAACAACATAACCTAGATATTCTACAGTTGCTCTAGCAAATTCACTCTTTACAAGGCTTACCGTCAAATTTGCTTTGTCCAACCGTATTAGATACAAATGTTCTTCCCAAGTTTTTTAATACAATACTATATCATCTATATATACAGAACAATCTTTAACGTCACACAATACTTTATTTACTTGCTTATGTATCTCTCAATATCAAAATTTTCTTTTCAGGACTACCTTTAATTCCAACCTTTCCTTCAGTAATATATGCTCATAAATTGCACATTTTGATTTATTCACATTATAGTCATTACTTCTTACCTCACTAATATCATGTTTCTGTTCCCAAGCAACATCAAATCCTAACTTCTTAGATGATTTTTGACACTGATATTTAGCATGACCAAATTCTCCACATCCCAAATATTACAGTGGTGGTCTCTCCTGTTTACTAACATAAGGGTTATGACTAAACTGAGGTCTTCAATACCTGTATTGTGTTTGTCTTTGGAATCTATTGTCTACATTGTTTTGTGGCTCATAGTTATGTGAACCTTCCACAAAATGATGTTAACTAGGCTATTGAACATTTGAATAGTTTGAATATTTATAAGGTTTGTCATGATTCCTTCTATTACTCAGTCTTGAATAATATGGACATTTATTAGGTTTGTCATAATTCTGTCTGTTACTCTGTTTCCAGGTTATTTCTTTCTTACAACATTTGTTAGCTAATTCTAACTGGTCAGTCATCCTGGTTGCTTCCGTCACATTTTACATTCCATTCTTGTATATTTCATGATATATTTCATGTTGTAACCCACTTTTGAACTGTTCCAACAGGATTAGTTGTCTTTGTTCTTCCATTGTTTCTACTTTTTTCCGATTTGCACCACGTATCAAATGTCGTTCCACATTCTCTAGCCATCTCCAGATAAGTTCGTCCGCTAATTTTCTTACGTCCCTGAATCTTCTCCTGCATGCTTCTCTGCCCAGTTCCACATTTTTTAATACTGCTTCCTTAACAGCCTTATAATCTATTGATCCCATTAAACTAAGACATGCATACGCCTCTCTAGCCTCACCCTTAGATTTACTCTGCACCAACATAGCCCAGTCAGTTTCATCCCATTCTTTAACAGTTGCAAGATTTTCAAACAGAATGAAGAAGTTCTCAGCTTCTTCTATAAACTCAGGTAACTGACTTACTCTATCATCTTCTCCAATTCTTATTCTTGAACTTGTCTTTTCTTCTAATTCTAATTGTCTAAGCCTTACTTCTTTATGAGCCTGGATTCTCTCCTTTTCTGCTCCTGCTTGTATTCTCGCCTTTTCAGACTCTATTTGTATTCTTTTACGCTCGAATTCTAATCTTGATTTCTCCATTGCAACTTTTTCACTATTATCAACATCTTGAAGTTCCTTCAATATTGATAAGGACACCATCTGATCAATTAATTCTCTCTGCACGTCACTTTTGACATGTGTCAGCAGAGAAATTCCATAATTAACTGCCACCTGGTTCAGTTCATCTTTATTACACTGGTACAGAAAATATATATCCTGGGTTTCAATAAACTTATCAACGTCATCTCCCACGTTTAAACACACTATATTTACAAGTATGAACACTTACTTGTTTAATCTTCTTTATATTTCAAGAGAGCACAGTAGAGTACTAATCCACAACACTTCGGCCAGCTTGAATTACTTGGTTTCACAATTTCAGCTCCCCGGAGTGTGTTCACATATTCATATCCTAGATAGTAGGCTTCCACATATTCAACTCCCTGGCAGTAGGTTCCACAGTTCACAATCCCAGACAGCAGGTTTCACAGTTCAAAAATTCCAGACAGCAGGTTTCACTGTTCAAGATCCATCCCGGACAGGGCCCCCATGTTACGTTCTGTCTCCACCCCTTACACATGAAAGAGTGTATAATTAACCCACTGGCCCATTTGAAATAGATAACTCTGAAATAATAGCTTCTATTAACAGAGAGATTTGGGCTAGACACAGATCCCCTTATAATCTGGCTAACATCTGACAGCTGACGGCTGTGATATCTCCTCTTCCCTTCTTCTCAAGTTGGTCAAATACCACAGATAAAAATCTATAAAAATATATTCATAATAGCAAAATAAACATGGCTCTCTCGTAACATAAATAATACCATTTATCCTTGATACGTAGATATTTCTCTGTATTACTCAACACCATTCTGGCAAATTCACTGGCCTCTATTATAAAACATATGGGTTTGAAATGACTGAGATGTGTACAGATTACATTACACATTTACCAACAGCTTTGTATCACATTTTCCTCTTATGGCCATTCCTGAGAGAGAGACTTGACCTTGGCCACCTTCCAGTTTCTATACAATTTCTCAAAGAAAACAGAATAAGACACCTCTGGTGTAGCCGACTCTTCATTCATAAATCAGCAAGAATTTTTCATCGCCTGGTGAACGCCGTTCTCACCTGAACACGAACCCAGGATGAAAAATCGACGCTGTGTTGAGGAAAAATAGTTACGTAAAGGAATGATTCATCAGGTGTGCCACCAGGTGGTGCGCACACAAACGCACACACATACTGGAAATAGACTTATGTGTGAGAAGGACTTGGGAGTCGACGTCATCCCTAACCTGTCACCAGAGTCCTACATTTGGAAAATTGTTAAGCAGACAAACTGTCTTATGACAATCATCAGAATGAAGTATCTAGATCATGTCCTACGTAGGGCCAAAACTAGAATATACATCTCAAGTTCGGTCACCGCACCTAAAGCAGCATAAAGGAGCTTATAGAGAAGGTCCACAGGAGGGTAACAAAGATGGCACCAGAATTAAGAGAGATGACTTACAGGGAGAGGCTAGAGGCTTTAGATGTGTCCGCCTTACAAGAAAAAGGAGTGATTGGTGAGCTGATCACAACCTGTAATTTTTTAAAACATCGATACCGTGGACAGTGAACAGTTCGAGAGATATAAGGTTACAGCAACCAGAGGACACAACATGAAATTAAGCAAGAAATTTGTCACAAAGATGTAGAACAATACTTTTATAGTATGAAAGTGGTGGATGAATGGAATAAATCGTTTGAGGTCATAATTAATGCAGACAGCATATGCGTAGTTTCAAGATGTATGATAGTAGAGAAAATGTTAAGAGACAGGGCCCCACGAGCATAAAACTCCCTCGTAGTACAGTACAGTTCAGTCAGGTAATTACGGGGAACAATACAACCGTAAATTAGGCGGGTTAATTTCTCATCTCAATTGTACACATTGGAGGTTCCATCTGAAGTCTGCTTTGATATGTCGGTGGGGTCCTTAACACTGCTGCTGAACCCGGGTTATCATGCGTTTACGATGGAAGGACACGTTCTCAGTGGCTAGGCTAATATACCCTAAGCTGGGGGCAACTATTGGTTTTCATAATCGAGCCACACTTTATTTCTCCATAAAATTGCTTAACTTGACAAACTCATATTTTGTACCAAAAAAAAAAAAAGCCAATGCCTTTACCTGCCAGTTTCAAATATAAATTTTTGTAACGTTTTATCGTAGTTTGGCACAAGACAGACTGATCAAGTCAGGAAACCGTGATTAACTTTAACATGAAGATGAAAATTTTAAGTGTGAAAGATAACTGAAATGTTCGTTCCAAAGACTAAGCTAAAGGCCTACACCTCTCGCTCGCTAATGAGACATCACAAGGGAACGAACAAAATCTTGTCTACTAGAAAAGAAAAGAAATATGTGATACGATTTTTGAGGTTTGATTCAGATGATAGCAGGGTGAGTTGGATGAGTGGGTATAGTACCTCCTGAGTGCGTTGTACAAGCAAATTATCGAATGTCAGCGTAACTGCAGGGTATTGATCGCTTTCATTAAAATCACTAAGGTTGATCGATCAGATCTCATACTTTCTGATGAACACAACACTGACCTGTTAAGAGATAACGTCTAGAGATAGCGGAAGAGTAACTTAGATAATGTCACGTAGACGGCGCGCACTCCCTCGCATAATACGAACAGTTGGTATTTTGGAGCAGCGCTTCCACATACATGTCACTGAATTTCCCGAAATAAAGGCACAAATTGTCTGAGATTTTATATTTTTTCCGTTTATTTACTTACAGATTTTAAACTGATCTAAATTGACCGATCATGGTTCCCATTTTAGGCCTTAAACAACCGTCAGATACGCGACTCAAGGATAAATATGATATGGGGCTTTAAATTCGCCTGGGATTATTGGAACCGTGTGATCCGAACCAGCAGTTCCTCTGAAGCTTCTAGGTTAGTCAGGCTTGCCAACTGCTAAGATGTGGTCAAGGGTAATGCCTATCAGTGTTTTGCCAGACGTAAATAATAATCGTACAAAACCGTGAGCACATTTATCTCTCACCAAACATCATGCATCTAATTGCAGATCAGAGATTGATATGGTGCTAACATGTGTGTCTAGTGAACATGACAACAAAAAGCCAGACCTCGTACTATAAAAGCACCGTAGTTGGACCTTATTAGTAGAATGCTGCGTGATTCATTTTAGGTCATTAAATTTAGAACCAGAAAAGCTAAAAATTAGTTCCAAGAAGAGCACCTTAGCCTGTATCCAAACTGAATACTAGTCTTATGAAGGGGAGTTGCAGGCGTAAAACAGTTTTCTTAGAAGGGAACAACACCCCTGATCAACACACACACACACACACGAAAGCTCCGTAGTGACTAATCAGAAGTGTGTAAGACATTAAGAAATTCGACAAATTAAAAGCTGAAGCTGCGAAGTTTGTTTATCTCCTGAAGCTAGAAATAACTCGAAAGGAAAGCGACTGAATAATGATACGGGAAGATAATATTCAATGTATAGGGTAATCGAACATTGGAGCTAGTTGTCTGGAGATGACAAATGCGAAGAAAAAGCTTATTTGTTGGATAGAAATAGATGAATACTTCCTAACTTATGAACTAGATAGCGTCAACAATTATCGTCAGGTTATCATTTTCATCTTGCCTAGTATATTTCTTGATTTTCACTTGAGAGAAGGTTTGCTCTCCATTTATATTTCTCTCTCTTCCTGTTTTCCTTTCTGCATTTGCGTCTGTCTGTCCGTTTGTTTTTGCTCTGTGGACCATGTCATTTTCAGGAAACAGACGCCACATATGAATTAATCTTCGTGAACTTCATATTTGACATAAGAGTAGCAAATTAACATTTTCACAGTAAACCTGGAAAATGTTTTGCTGGAATGTCGTGCGTCACAAGGTTTCAGGAGGGCGAGTAAATCTGGTAATGTCAGGTAGCTAAGGACACTGGTTGTGGTCATGGAGGGTGGGGCAGGTTGAATGTCCTCTGAGTTATGTATTTTAAAGCCGAATAGTAAAGTAGGCAGTTTTTTCTTTTTTTTTACATATCATATATCTTTTTTTTTTTGCGCAGTATACTTCGTGTTATATGAAAAACATTTTCTGGAAAGAATATTCGTTCTAAAGAATGGCGTAAGAAGCAAACAACGTAACAGTTTCGAAGCATTTTTCGAGCATCTCTGCTTCAGACACGGAGAGGGTTGGTCGCCATTCTTTGTTTACCTGTTGCTGTGTACGTTGTGTCTTACGAAACTCCCTAGATTTGAAGAAGATAGATTCACATCGTCGTTAACTGGGAACTGACGATGTGAGGTGGCATTAACTGAATTGTATGAGACCGACTGTGATTCGATTAGAAGCTTGGTGACAGTGTAAACGTTGATCGTCTCCTGCTGCTTTTTTCTGGAAGTGACGTATCAAAAATTTCAGCTATCCACAGTGTACGTCTTCGTGTGTCCACTTAATACAAGGGTAAGTTCTACTTTCATTTCAGGTACATACGCTATGAGAACGATACTGTTTAGCAGGTGATCAGAAATGTTAACAAATCATGTTGTGTCTATACAGGATTTGAATTACCACTTGAACCTTAGTTTAAACCGATTCATTCTGTGTCCAAAATCATTTTAGCCACAATACCAATGTTGCTGGGTACGTAGGTAGTTCACTGAACAACAGTGTTACTGGGTACGGTGTGTTGGCAAAACATGGTTTTAAATGGAATCTTTTGATACGAGACGTGTGTTATGAATTGTTTATACATATTTGATATTAACAGGTACTTGTTATTTAAATTTTAGCTTACGAAAATCTCAACGATTTTTTTCAGATCACTAATGTTACTAAATTCCAAGTGTTACCAATGCCACATTGTTGAAAAAAAAATCTGTTTCCAGTAACTTAGAGCTGCTAGCTATCCAAAGTGTGACAATAATTGTAATTTTGACTTTCCTTTCAGATCTCGTACAAAGTGCCCTCCCTAATGCACGCCGCGCTCTCTGACGCTGGTAAGTAGAAATACAGTAGATGTAAACACGTCCTGATGGGCGCCAACAGAAAGAGTATCAAGTATAGTGCAAGTCATTGGGCAATAGGAATATATCATGTGCTTAAACGGATGTACTTTTTTTTTTTAGTTTTAGTAAGAATTGCTAATTTTTTTTAGTTTGATTACGATTTTAGATAAGCATCACTTTTAAGATTTAAGCTGGGGAGGCAAGTGCTCCCTCCTTGTCTCTTCCTGTGGGCACCTATGGATGTATTGCATAGTGGAATACATCACTTGAAATTTAACACAAATGACAATTAAGAACAGTTTGCGAGTGTATTGATAGGTAGACGTATTTATATAAAAAAAAATCATGTAGGCCCCGATCATGGACGAAAGTCCCTAGAAGCTAAGATATAGAAAAGTAAAGCTAGAAGAGGAAAGAAAAACAGTGTAAGGAAGGGTTTTGCAGGTTTGGTAAACTTGTAGTTTAGAATAGTGACTGTGTAGTTTCTCAAGACTGACATGGGACATGTGTAACAATCTCAGCATAGATTCTTTTTTTTTTTTAACGAAATATCGTGCAGGAATAATGCATGAACTTTGTTTTTCGGTTAAGTGATAATCCAAAACAACCGGTCAGCATTGTGGTCGTAAGGGCCAGAGCAAATCATATCACGCCAACAGTCGTCTAATGTATTTCCTAACATTCTGAATCCGTCTCACTGTGAAAGAATAAGAGTCAGTGTATCGAAGTATCAAAAGTATAGTTCATAAAGTACTGTTTACTTTGCATTCATGGTGAACTATTTACTTTCCTGAAAGGACCTTTTTGATATTTACGATGCTTCGTGAAACATTAGTAGGCTTTGCCCTCAGACCAAATGACGAATGTTTCCTCAACATAAGTGATTATAAGATGGTATTACAAAATGTGATAGAAATTATATACCATATTCACGTTTCTAATTGTCTTAAGTGTCGTAAAACTATTTGCAAGACGAAACTTATGAATGAATTCAAATCCGTATCATAAGGAAACACACTACCACAATGAATGTTTTAAGACGGGGTTTAAAAAGAAAAACGAAATCAATCTCGTGTGTAGTGGTCTAAAGGTTTTCTTATGGCTTTAGAGATGTCTTTTATAACCTTCAAATCAATTTAAGTGAAATGAGGCGTGAGAATGACTTCTCCCATTTATAATGTGGTCACAAGGGGGAAGAAAAAGGTATGGAAAATGAGAATCAAACTGGCGTATAAGATGATCTATTTTCACATATAATAGTTTTATTATTCATAGAAAATACTGATAGGTTTAGAGGAACCATTAAGGGTGCACACACACACACACACACACACACACACACATACACACAGTAAGTTCCAGGCATAATTAGTGATGATTACTATGATAATTTTTGATAATTACTTTGATCATTTTTAAAAACCTAAGATGTCGTTGGGGCTTGTTCCACTAGAAAGTTTATGCACTGTCGCACTATCAGTTGATTATTGTTTGACCAGTATAGATTTTACAAGCTAGAATATTAATATTTGTCATCAAAACTCTCTTGATAGATACCGTATCTTTTTATATATTTGCGTGAAAGGATAACAGGATCTGATTTTCTAACATGAATCTCCTTCTAAGGGATCAGAATGAGTAGGGTAAGCTTGGCAAGGTGCACGTATATGTTATGATCTCCCGCGTCCATCCACTGCTCAGGAAATAAAAGAGGGAAGTTATGCTGTTGGACAGAGTGGTACAACCCTCGAGCAGGACGATAAGTTCGAGGAACGATCTTTAGTTATGATGACCTGACCTCCAACCTGTTGGATAAGGATTAGATTAGAGACTAGACCGTCGTTCTCAAGGGTCGTATCGTTGTGCTCAAGGGTCGTACTGTTGTGCTCAAGGATCGTACCGTTGTGCTCAAGGATCGAACCGTTGTGCTCAGGGATTGTTCTGTTGTACCCAGAAGGTTAAGCAAGCGCGGATTTGCTTTGTTGTCA
>JAUTXX010452797.1:0-12683 GCA_032273605.1 Panulirus laevicauda
AAACATCTGTTAAGGACCGATTTTTGTGTACTCCATAATATTATTATGCTTCAACAAAATTCCTTTAACCCTAAATTCTCTGGTGATTAATTCCTAGCATCACTGAAATACCAAACTCTGCTTTGGGTAATCTCATTCTGTATATTCTTTCCTTAATATTGCCTTTTATAATATATGGGTGAAAAGTGACTGATTCCTTTATCGTTTGTGGACCTTCACTTACATTTCCAGAAACTCAGTAAGCCAGATTTTATGAAAACATGACTTACCAGACCAGAACTCACATTCAGGACAAACAGATAGAATTTGAACTTTGTTTACTATAATTTTGATATCTGTGACCCAAATGACCAGTAATCAATAAACCAGAATATAAATCACTCAGGTTCCAGCTCATTTAAAGTTTATAATATCTAGGAACCAGCAACCCAGAACTTGAATTCATAATTTCCATTTTCAAACAAACCAGGATTTTTAAGGTGGGATACTAAGCATATTAGAACTTACAGTATGCTTGACAATTACACCAGAACCTAAAACATCCAGAATGTAGAAAAGAACGTATGCTATCTGACAAAAAAAAAGAGAACTTGCATAATCCAGGGCACAGTAGATAAAATATTTACCATAATACTATACATGCTTAATCAGTACCTATAATATCAAGAATGTAATACATCATAACTTGAATATTTTGAGCTCAGATCAAAATCTTTAATGCTGTGACCATTAAACTGTAACTTATATTAGCCAGATTCCAGCATATTACTTTCACTATAGTGGAAGACCCAGCAGACCACAAAGTTGATTATTCAGGACTCTCCAGATCCCAAGTGTTATCAACCAGGACTGAGCATATTACAATCTTGATTATTCATGGTGGAGTAACCAGAATTTTGTTTGTCTATTTTTATGTATAGCAAGAGTATGGGTGGTCCAGCGAGTTCTTGATGAGGATATTTACATAAACAATAATGCTATATGCTGTAAATGCTTACCACTCATGCTTTAGGGCTTATTCATGAGACATTTAGTACCACAAGGAGAACAAGAATTCCTGCCTACAGTATATCTCATGCCGTAATATGTGATATGTGGACAAAAGCTAATGCATAATACCTAAAGTCAGGACATTGCTACAGAGCATAATGGCCTTTGCAGTAAAATTCTGCTTAACAGATGGCAGTAACTCTTGAGCCATGAGGTATATTTCCTACCCTTTGCTATTTTAAGGGCCTTCAACATTTGTGCTGCATCTTCTTGACCAATGTGGTGTTCTTGTTGAAGAACAAATCTTTAACATATTGTTTGCATACCATGGTAAAACCAAAGAAATTAACAATCACTGAATTGTTAAGGTTTTGTCAGAGGTCAGTTGCATGTGGATTAGCTGTGTTTCATGCAAAAAACAGATTAAGGCCAGGTAGAAGGCCCACCTATACATGAGTACACGTAAAATATTTGGAAAATTTGTAACAATTTACGGCTCACAAGTGAGATTGGTGGACCTTTAGCAGGTTTCTTGTGGTCTGCAATAGGCTTTCATTGTCTTGTTTCCTTAATGAATTCATAGCTCTCAGATGAAATTGCTTCCACTTTTGATTTAGACTAGGCCATGCATGAATTTTCAATATTATCAATTCTAATTCTTTACACACCATCTCAGAACAAGAAAAGCATATCATACAATACAACCAGAGAGACAAACAGAGAATGATAAACAATTTATATGCAGCATAGAATACTAGTTATTTTTCTTTCTATTCTTTCCCTGCATTTAATTCAAAAACTTTCTCAGTTCACATGAGCTGAAGTGTATGAGTTAATAGAGTGGCTTTATGCACTTGATCTGCCACATGGGACTGGGAACAGTCATAATGATAACTGCTGAACAGATGGAGAGTACACATTTCTTAAGAATTACCCAAACTTTTTTTCCAATTTAGTACCACCTCCAGTACAATACCCTTATTCTGGTAGATCTTTAGTCCAGGAAAACTTTGCAAATTGCATATCCTGTCATAAAACCTAGACTATTTGACTTTGCATATGAAGAGCTAATCAATAAACAAAATTTCATAAATTTTGAATATATGCATGACTTGTAAGTTATTACCTGATCTGTATGCTAACCTAACATGAATGAAAGCTTATAATTTGTGCAAGTTTAACTAGAATATTTGGTAATGTACCCCCTGTGAGGTTTAAACTTATGATCCCTGGTTTGCAAGACTAGTGCTTTACCACCAAGCTTAGGAAATACCCAATAGTCTGAACAATACATTTCTGGTCAATATACAATATACCTATGAGACAGAAGCTCCCAAAAAATTAAGCAGGTTTTAGGTCACAGGTAGTTACATATTTCCTTTTAATCAATTTCTACAAGCATGGTTCGATACTTAACTAACAAAAAAATCTTTCTTAATATTCATTTTAAAGAGGTTCCATGACTTTTGTCCTGTTAAGTACTATTGTATTTTACATACTATTAAAATTTCTCCCTCATATCATCAGTAAATAAAAATTTTATACTTTTTTCCATTGCCTATCAAGATACTGTAATTATAAGCCATCTCAAGTCTCACTGTACATCACATTCCCTATTCGAAACATCTTCATCATCAGTATATTTCTTATTTATGCAGAATCCTTGTCTTTTTCTCTACATTGTTTATTCTTTTGAATTTTGCAGCCCATTGCCCCTAAAGTCATGATTCTTTCCTTTGTATTACCTTTATTTTCATCATTTATTATCAACTGTTACCATGATTCTTCTCTTCTTTCTCCTCCATTTATATTCTACTTCTTCTTCAGTTTCTTGGACAGTTCAAGTGCCAGTTTGTATGCTAGTACTGGAGGTCTGTCTCTCCCACTGGCCAGACTCTTTACCTAGAAAAAACAAACAGACAGTTAAACACTTTATACTGGATACTATATGTGTTACAGGGAGAGAGTCTTACACTCATATTACCCCATCGCTTAACCTTGTAGGTATGTCCCATGTTTTTACTCCTGTATGTGTATGCACAGACACACACCCTAGCCTATGCCATATAACCCATTTTACTAACCATCCCCAAGGAGGGGATGAACAGGTGGGTGGGCTGTGGACTGGCTGCCATGACTAGGATTTGAACCTTTTCTTTCTTTCTTTCATACTATTCGCCATTTCCCGCGATAGCGAGGTAGCGTTAAGAACAGAGGACTGGGCCTTTGAGGGAATATCCTCACCTGGCCCCCTTCTCTGTTCCCTCTTTTGGGGAAAAAAAAAAAAAAAAAAAACCTATGAAGGTTCAATCCCAGGTGGCCCATGCATATGTGACAGTCAGTTAACATTACGCTACACCGAGTGAAAATGCATGTGAATGATTATCATTTGTGTATCATGGGAAAAAAAAACACTGTGATGAAGAGCAAGGAATCCAAGTCGAGAATTGACGGGATGAACTGCTAAGGTGAACTGCTCTTGACTTAACTCTGTCAAGAAGGAAGGTGAAGGGTGAGGCCTCATACGTGTGAGTAGAACTTCACAAAGACTAACTTACTGAGTTTTCACGTGAGTAATTGTTCATCTTTTTGTGACCATCTTTAATTTTTTTGAGCTTGGAAAGAAGTTTATCAGTAGTTAAAGAGAAGATCAGCAGAATTAAAAAAGAAGAAAAAAGAAAGTAAAAAATAATTTCAAAGGATCTTGTTAATATTGGGATTTGGAAGCACACCTTTGATTAAGTTACATCTATCTACTGACAAATTTGTGCAAGTCTGAACTAAGTGAAGTTAAAGTAAAGCATAAAGCAAGAAATATAACATGTATATGATGAAGGTTTGTATTCAAAGGAATTGGTAGAGTGCAAATCAATAAAAACAACTGAAGCATGAAAGAAGTTGAAGTCTGGGAGCTTTGATTCATGGGAACTAATATCTACAGGACCAACCTGTGATGAATGGATAATAAGGCCATTATTTGCAATTGTGTGGTCTTTAGTGGCTTCGATGTCCTTTTCGCTGACCCCTCGACAAGCGTCATCCACTATCATTGTTCGGTATCCTATTTCAATGGCATGTTTCGCTGTTGCAGCTGTAAGTAATGAGAAGCATGTTATCCAATGGAAGAGTTTCAGGTGTGGATTCACAATCTAAGAATGGGGTTAAAGTTTACTTGAATATCTGAGATCATTAGCATATTATAATTTAATATACTAAACAAATGAATCCATCATAATGCTTATCAAGTATCCCATCCTTAAAACTGGCTTCGCTCAAATTAGAGGATGATTTCATCGAAAGGATTCCTGTGTGGTTGATTTGGGAATCTTTACGTGGATTTAATACAATAATTATAAGATCTACCTGGGATTCCAACACTGTATACAAGTGACTTGTACTTGTTTAGTCAGGATTCCAGGATGACTCGTGTGGGTACCAAAAGGTCATTAATCAACCACAGCAACAGAGGGGATAAATACTCAAGGCTGCCTCAATGCTCTGCTCCATAAAAGCAACGAGAGAGAAAGAGAAAAAAAATATTGGTTTTATTTTTTGCTTCCTAGAAGTCACAGTTTCATTTATGAAACTCAGTAAGAAACATAAATATAGTGGTAACCAAAGAGAGATCCTGACCCCTTAGGCCATCCCTCTCAGGATCTGCTCATGGGTTACCAATTGTTTCTGTATGTAGAGGTTAAGGAATACCATGAATAATGACACTATGACACTGATATCATGGTAAATTCCTTTTAGTGACTCAATGGTGATAAACTGTGGTTACATGTGTACTAGATCAAGAATGAACTACTGACAAGCTTGAGTAGAAGGGACATACCAACGCATACATCATATGCAATACCACAGATGAACAGATCTGTGATGTTTCTCTTCTGCAGCTCCTCATTCAGAGAGGTGTGAGATTTCTTGTTGTTATCCCAAAAAGCACTATAAGAATCGGTGTCTGGGTCTGTGCCCTTGTAAACTAGAACTGCATCTTCAGCAATCTGTAAGTAACAGGAACAGCTGTAATTCACAAATCCCTATACATATGTTTTCTTGTGGTTCACTTATTGAAAGTACTTCAAGGTATCATCTTTAATTATGAAAGATAATAGATATCTGAAATATGGATGTGAGCTAATATCTGAAATATGGATGTAAAAATAATGAAAGTACATTATATCTAAGTGAGCAGTAGCTGTTGAAGTGATTAATTATATAATCCTAGGATCCCTTTTATGGGGCTCCTACAGCTTCAAAGCTGTGTTCTAATGAAGAAAAACAATAGAGTCGTTTGGAATGAGACATTCCTCAACAAGGTTATGTTACATTTCATCCATTGTCAATCATACAATCTTGCTGGGTAACATTTCACTTGCAGTGTAATTACATGTACATGGAGTCCAGTATCACTGCCACTAAATTTGTTTTATACTTGTTTGCTGGTTCCCATTTCACAGAGGTGGCACAAAGAAACAGATGAACAACTGCCCCATTTCTCATTTATCTGCTAGCTGTCATTTCCAGTGCATCAAAACCAGGGCCCACCATTCACAGTCATGCCCAGCAGATCATTCTATGGCTTCCCTTGACTGCTTTATATGATCTGGGGAAAGACTTTAGTACAGAAGTGTCTGAAGATGTTTTTGGTGAAGAACCACAGAGATTTGTCAGAAGAGAAAGTTAAGTCAGCACACTTCTTTTTCATGAAAGTGTGCTTGACTTTACAGAAAACAGTTTCCGGTGATTCTAAGTAGAAATTAAAATGGAGTGTGTTTCTGGGAAAGGAAGAGTTTCGTGGCCAGAAGTAATCAAACCATGATTGAGGGAATACGATTTAGAAGATCGGATGTAGGACTCCATCCTGCCAAAGATTATCTCTGCTATGTGTTCAGCAAAATGTGAGGCATTCTGACCAGGGAAAATCAATAAAAAAAAGCTGCATTGGAGTAACCTCTGAGCTCCCAAAGTACCCAATTTGGCATTTCAAGGTAGGGGGAGGGGTTAGAGGATGGGTGTGCCCAATTAGAAGTAACAGAAATAAGATTGTGGTCAGAGGATTTTAAGAAGCAGAAGTGGAGGGCCTTTTCTGACACATAAGTCTAAATGGTTTCAGCACACCCTGGTCAACTATCAGTCATGCTCTACTTACTATCACACATTTCTTTACAACGTCATTTCTCATGTGATCAACCCACATCACAATGCATCTTCAGGTATGTTATTTCCAACATGACCACCCTCTTCTGTTCTTTTGCATTAAGGGGCCATACAACCCTTTCAGGACTACTACTATACCTTCAAACATACCTATCTGTACCCCAACAAACGACCTCTCCTTCCACATGCTCCTCAATGCACACAGGACCTTCTATCAAGGGTTTAATCCACTCCCAAGTATCTGAAGCATACTACTTCTTAAAATGACACTGAATAAGTCCTGTGCATATGACCGCTTTAATGCCAGCTTTCAAGAGTGGCTACACACCAGTGAATGGCAAATTAACACTTTCCACATGTAATTTGCACTATATTAGAAAAAAAGAAAAGTTGGTTGATCTGTATATACTATCATTAAACCTATTCTTATTAAGGCAGGAGAAGCAATTAGTTTTAGAGAAAAAAGTGAGTCAGTTACCTTGAGATCCTGATGTAGTTCAGCACCCCACGTGTTCTGCACACAGTGTCGTGGCCATAGTTTTTGCTCTGTGGGTTTGCAATCATTCACACTATCAAAGATGACTGTGTCATACACCTGGGCTTCATCACAGGTTATCTGTATGAGAAATGATTTTAAACTTGCAACTTTGATGAGAGGAATTATAGTTAAGTTCATTAAATCTTTTCACAAACTGGGCATTATTAAAAATGAGTAGTACTTATGGAAGTACATAAAAAGATATTAACTTACAGAACAAGGCAAGAACATGTACCTACTTGCACTTATTTTACTTTAATTTTTTTTTAAGAGAATGTGGAAAACAAAGGGGTAGAGCATTTGCTATTAACAGAAAGGAGTGGTAGAGTTCCCAGAAGTGCAAGGGGAGGGAAATAAAAAGCACAATACAGATGGATACAGCAACGTAGATAAATCTAAAACAGACCTTGCAAGTTTCATGCAGTGGCCGGTCTCGCACATTGTCAATGAAGGAGACATGGTCCTCTGGGTGCCAGTCAAGTGAGTACACAACCATATCAAATCTATTATCCTCCAACAGATGGATGATGGGTGGGATCACCTGTATGCAGAGGCAATTATTACAGTTAATTCATGCAATGATAAAATTCAACTGTACTCAGCATTATGACTTACTGATAAAAACATTCTGAAATATACATAGTATTATGATTCACCTTCCTCACCAACCTATCCATGCAGAGATTTAATGTTTGTGGTGACAACACACTTTCTTTATGCAGACCTAGCTTCACTTGGAACCACTCGTTCCCCTCCTGTCCTACTTGCATAAATGTCTTAAACCTAGAAAAGCTCCTCATTACATTTCGTAACTTTACTTTCATCCCATACATTCCTCTACTCCCAAATATTCCCAGAACCTTTCTCAAGACCTGTCTTGTCAACCATACAATACATTTATTCCAGATCTACAAATGCCACACGCAGTTCACTCAATTTCTTTTTGAGTATTTCTCACTCACTGTTCAAGGCAAACACTTGGTTACTCGTTACTCTTGAAGCTCCATTGGCATCCTTTTAGTTACAATGGAGGAAACAAAAACAAGAGAACACGCAAGAGGGAATATAATTTGAAGGGTGACACAAAGGTGCAACCTGTTTGTTACTTGTAATTAGTCATATTTTTCAATGAGAAATACAAGTGTGCTCACCTCCTCACCATGATGGCCTGCAGGGCAGTTGCTGATGGCAAGGGAGCCAGATATGAAGTCGTTCTGTACATCCACCACGAGCAGTGCCGTTACGGGTCGCACAACCTGCATTGCGAATACCATTAGTGGGTCACACCTATGCATCTATTGTTCAACATCACTCCTCTAAAATCCTTCAAAGTCCCAGGAAATTTTTTTCGATGGTAGCAGAGAAAGGCAAATCATCCCACTTAACTATTAGAGTATGTTTGAATAAACAAGAGAACCTGCAGTGGTTCAAACCAATTAAATGGGCCCTAAATATATATGTTCTGTGTTGATACAAAGTCTAGCAGAAAAGTCTGGGCAGTAAGGTGCAGAAAACTCAACCTTGGTCAACCTAAACAATAAAGACACTCACCTGTTTAATCCACTTTTGCCAACAAAACCGGAATTCCTCCTTGTCAATCACATGGTCCTGCAACACAAGATACCTCATTCATTAACTACCAAAATCCCAACAGACACTAAAAGCAAAAAGTATGGATATTTACATAATAAAAATCCCTCTTCATGTATGTCAAAAAGCATGGGTAAAATGATCTGATCATGATTTTATGATACATTTCTTAAAAAAATATAAGCAAAAAAATAAGAGATGAAACATGCTAAAAATATAGTTAACAGGGTTCTTGTCCTGGATGAATTATTTTCAAGAACTTTCTTTAAGTTTGGCTTCCAAACTTCAGTTAATTTAATGGTGACTGTGATATTATTTTCACCTTTATTACAATGAAATACAAGCAGCGATATATACAGAACAGTCAAACCACACTCTAAACAGTGCATTATATCTGAAATGGAAAAAATCCTTGTAGAGCTTGCCTAAAAACAGAGGCGTTTGGATCCTGACTCCCTCATTTACTGTACTGTTGTATTGTATAGTAGATATGCACATTAGCTACTCTGCCAGGAGACACAAGGGACACGTAATTACCTGCCAAGGAGATACAAGGGACAGGGAAATACCCAGAAAGAAGATATAAAGGACAAGTAATTACCCAGCAAGGAGGTACAAGGGACAAGTAATTAAGCCCAATCAGAACAGTAATTAACTTATTAAGAGTGATCTAGCATTATAAATTCAGCATAACGATAATTCAAAACAATATACAAGTCTGAAGTGTCAGGCAGCGGGCCTTCCCCTGGCCTGCAGGTGACGTAAATGGGTGGCGCACCCTACAACCTGCCCTCTCGCTCACCTGATAATCACAGGTTCCTCCAACATCTGGTCTGGAAGATATCATGGAACAGTGGATTTGACCCTAATCATGCATGTCCTGGCTCAGGGGTCACGAGAGATGGATGCTGGCTTTATATTCCTAAGTGAGCTAGGTTCTATGGTAAGCGCATTTGAAAATGCTTGGGAGAGGCAAGTTGGTGAATGTGGTGGACTCTGAATGCGGGAGCAGAGAAGAATCCTGGGGTGAATTAACGCTACGTATATGTGTATGAGGTGACAGAGGTATGGAGGACAATGGCAAAGTTACTTACAGGGTACTGGATTGCTTTCTTGAATCATTTGATCTGGTGCCACAACAGCAGCTACACACAGATCATTGGTGACAAGGGTGGATATGAGTGAATGGGTGAGTCCAAAAGATTGGTTGAGGCCAGTATTGGAGGAAGTGGCATGGATGTACATTACAGCACTTGCCATAGTGTAGAAAGAAAAAAAAATAGAAAAAGTTGACCAGGTAAAGAGTAAAGTTCAAATGAATCTGGCACCATAAAGGAAGTTAATACGGCACTAAATTTAAGAGTTAGTGAATCTGACACTGGAAGTGTACAGATGGTTGCGTGTGAACATGATAATGACTCCCACTGGACCCCTGTGTTCATTAACTCAAAAATTAGTCTGAAAATTATTTTTATTTCATGTACTTCTATTCATGTAATTTGGTCTAAATATATGTATTTGCTCTCTCCTGTGGATTTGTCAGTCTGTCTCCTCAGTACTTATTTATCGTATCACAACTTGAATTAGCTGTTAATGAAATAATTGTTTACGTACAGGTTTAGCTTATCATAAAAAAGAGCTTAATGAGTTAAAGATGGTTATGTTTTTATTACAGTACAGCGTGTCGTTTATAGGCTAGATGGTATTCTTCATTGCCCTCTTTGTAGATGTGTCAACCACTACCACATGAAGTATGAACTACTTACATACGATATTGATTAATGAAAGCAGTAACTGACTGTCCGGTTATTAACTGTCTGGCGAATGTACATTCAAGAGCAATTGAAATGTGAAGACATCCTAATATCTGTTAAACATACTATTATTACAAAATGCTCTGTTGATAACAGGAAGAGAAAATATTCAGGTTTTCATAGTCATCAAAATTGTACTTGAAGCTATCCACTGTCAAGCTGACCCACAGTATTATATGATGGTACGTGTTACTTGTTAAGCATGTAAGAGAAAGACTTGTAGATGTTAATGTGGTGAGAGGGGCAGCTGGAGGAAAGATTTGTTGAGGTTTTCAAAAAAGAAGAGAGAATGTCGGGGAGAGGAGCATGGTAAGAGTAAGTGAGCTTAGAAAGACACTTGTGTGAGGAAGTACCAGGAGTGACTGAGTGTAGAATGGCAAATGGTGAGAGCAAAAGACGTGAGGGGAGTGTACTCGTAAGAAAGGAGTGCAAATGACTGGGAGATGTTTAAGATAAAGCAGCAGGAGGTCAAGAGGAAGGTGCAAGAGTTGAAAATGAGGGCAAATGAGAATTGGGGTGAGAGAGTATCATTAAACTTTAAGGAGAATAAATAACGTGTGTAAGACAATAGAACAAATGGGAACATCAGTGAAGAGAGCAAGTGATAAAAGGTAGTGAGGAGATGGAGTGAGTATTTTGAAGGTTAGTTGAATGTGTTTGATGACAGAGGGGCAGATGTAGGGTGTTTTGGTTGAGGTGGTGTGCGAAGTGAGAGTCAGAAAGAGTAGATTGGTGAACAGAGATAAGGTGGCGATAGCCTTGCAGAATATGAAATCTGGCAAGGCAGTGGGGTTGGATGGAAGTGCAGTTGATTTTATTAAGAAAAGGGGTGACCATATTGTTGATTGGTTGGTAAGGATATTCAATGCATATATGGATCATGGTGAAGTGCCTGAGGATTGGCGGAACGTATGTATATAATGCCATTGTGTATGTATATAATGCCATTGTATAAAGACAAAGGGGATAAAGGTGTGTTTACACTACAGAGGGATATGTTTAAGGATTCCTGGAAAACTGTATGGAAGGGTAGTGATTGAGAGGGTGAGGGCATGTACAGAGCATCAGATTGCGGAGGAGCAGTGTGGTTTCAGAAGTGGTAGAGGATGTGTGGATCAAATGTTTGCTTTCAAGAATGTATGTGAGAAATACTTAGGGAAAGATGGATTTGTATGTGACATTCATGGATCTGGAGAAGGCATATAACAGGGTGGATAGAGATGCTTTGTGGAAGATCTTTAGAGTATATGGTGTGGGAGGTAAGCTGCTAGAAGCAGAGAAGTTTTTATCCAAGGGTGTAAAGCATATGTATGAGTAGGAAGATATGAGAGTTGGTCTGCGGCAGGGGTGTGTGATGTCCCCATGGTTGTTTAATTTGTCTAAGGATGGGGTGGTTAGGGAGTTAAATGTAAGAGTTCTGGAGAGAGGGGCGAGTAATGTAGTCAGTAGGGGGTGAGAGGGGAGCCTGAGAAATGAGTCAGGTGTTGTTTGCTGATGACGCAGCACTGGTGGCAAACTCGAGTGAGAAACTTGCATAATTCGGTGACTGTGTGTGGTAGAGTATGTAAAGAAAGTTGTGAGTGAATGTACATAAAAACAAGGCCATTAGCTTAAGCCGGGCAGAGTGTGAATGGAGAGAAATTGGAAGAAGTAAAGTGTTTCCAACTGGAAATGGACATGGCAGCAAATGGGACCATGGAAGTGAGTCATGGAGTGGGTGAAGGGGGGGCGAGGGTGGTTTCTTAGAGCACTGAGGAATGTGTGGAAAAAAAGGTCGTTACCTGGGAGGGCGATAATGGATATGTTTACACGAACAGCGGTCCCAGCGATGTTGTGTGGATGCCAGACATGGGCTACGGAACAGGCTGTGCGGAGGAGGAGGGCGAATGTGTTGGTAATGAAATGTTCCGAGGACAATATGTGGTGTGAGGTGGTTTGATAGATTATGTAATACAAGGGTAACACAGAGGGTGTAATGCAAAAAAAAAACGAGTGTGGGTTAGAGACTTGAAGAACGTGTGTTGAAATGGTTTGGACGTATGGAGAAAATGAGAGAGGAGAGGTTGACGTAGAGGATATATATGTGTCAGAGGTGGAGGGAAACAAGAAGAAAGAGGAGAACACACTAGAAATGGAAGGATAAAGTGACAAAGATTTTGAGTTTTTGGAGCCTGAACATGCAGGAGAGTGAAAGAAGAGCACGGGATAGAGTGTACTAGAGCGATATGGTATACAGGGGTCAACGTGCTCTCAAATGGACTGAACCAGGGCATATGAAGCAGCCGGGGAAAATCATGGAGAGGTCTGTGGGGCCTGGATGTGGATAAGGAGCTGTGGTTTCGGTGCATTACAATGACAACTAGAGACTGTGTGGGAGCGAATGCGGCCTTTCTTCGTCTATTCCTGGCGCTACGTTACTATCATGGGAAACGGCAGAAAAAAGTGTGTGTGTGTGTGTGTGAACTGCCAGCAATCAAGAAGTTAAGGTCAATCATTTCGAACCAATTATATACGTCAAGTATACATGTTGATGGCCTTAATTAATGGCTATCTACGGGTAAGGGTCATTAAGGCCTTAATGATAATTATCA
>JAUTXX010452908.1:0-12683 GCA_032273605.1 Panulirus laevicauda
ATGTCTGGGAGAACTACCTCAGGCATGAACCTCCAAAAATGAATACAAATATCCAGAAAGACAAATAGTTAAGGCATCAACTGAGAGCCGCTTTGCTAGGCTTGGTACAGTTGATCCCCGCGGCCTTGTCGGCCCGACTCCAACCTCATGGATTAAACGATGCCAAACAAACACCACGCGCTGCCCGACGCGCCCTAACTCGTGAAAGGTCACATGAAGGCGGGTGCCACGTCTCCTTGGGTTCATGTCCCTCCCTCAAGGAGGAGCAATAGCCCCAGGGACTGTGTCTCCAAGTGCTAGAGGAGTGGCAGGAGGTGGAGACTCCGAGGGGACATAGATTCTAAACCCATCCAATGTCTCGGTTGTTTTCTACCCTTATGCCTCACGCAGATACAGCTGCCTATCCTAACTGATCTCCGGTAAGTTTGATCCTTATGAGCGCGAGGTGTGAGGGGAGGGAACGAGGAGAAGGGGGCGGCGGCCTGAGGGGTCGTGGGCGGCCACCAAGCCAGGCACAAGGTCTCGTTGTGCAGGCAGTCCCCGTCATAACACCCGCCTTCCCCACCACATCCCACACCACAACACAACACAAAATTGAACACTACACGCCACTTGTGAGTATATATCTAATGATAGTATTTTTAATTAAGGCACAAGTGTCTGGTTTCTCCAGATACAAGAAAATAAATACATAAACGGAATAATGACCCTATTAGTTCGATATTCAGGAAATACACAGCTAAAGTTGATGACACCAAGCAGCTCTGCTGGTAATTATGTAACTGATACATTCATCTCTGGGTTCTCGTCCATGGCTGAAGCTTATACCAATTAACGTTTATCTCCTGTTTATCATCTTACTATGACAATGTCTTTTTCTTTTTTCTCTTTCATAATAAGTTTACTTAATGATTAACTATATTTCTTGTATACATGCACAAAAGTTGACCAGTTTGTGAATGATTCTGTTCGAAAATGAGCAGCAGGCAAACACAAACGCCTTTCATAATTAGCTACATATTCATGAAGTATCATGTTTTATTAGGATATGAATAATATAAACAGTTTACGCATGGCGTCTCGTTGGTGCATTAAACAGAGAAGCAAATGGAGTCGAGGGAGTATTGGCTTAAACATGAAGTGATGTAGCTATTCACCGTTGCACGTGGGTCCTCGAGGATTCAAGATAGAATTCAAGAGTCGTCAGTCGTAATACGACTTGGGGTCACTTTTCAGTTGCCCCGAGCACAGGCACGCGTCAGTGTGGCGAGTGGGTCAGAGGGGGAGGGATATTGGCTTAAAGAAAAAGTGCCCCAGCCATTTACAGCTGCATGTGTAGTAGTGTCCAGGATTCGAGAGAGAATGTTCAAGTCATCAGTCTTAATTGAGTGAGACGCAGGAGCAGCGTGCTGGTCCAAGCCTTCCCCTTCCACTCCATGACCTACGCCCTTGTGTCCTCTAACCCACACATGCCACTTAATCCTCACAGCTCTCTCTCCCCTCACAACACGTCACCCACGCTTTAAGACTGTCTTTAAAAGGTTAAGTGGATTTTTTTTTACTTCTGTTGTACAGTTTAACGGATTTATATCAATATCTGCCGTGCGTGAAGTGTTGTATATTTTCACCTTGTTGACTTTCATTTGTGCGTGTATATATATATATATATATATCTTGAACTGTACTCTCCGTTGGAATTTTGTTGGTGTAGAAATTGTTGGTGACGCCGTGAAAAATAGATACTAAAACGACACAGAAATGAAACAGTTGCCAAAGGCTTGCGAAGCAGAGGACTGCGAACCACATCATCATAAGGTTAGGTTAGACAGGGTCAGGTCAGGACTGGATAAGCTGGTCAAATCATAATCTTATATAAAAGACGAGACCTCCTTACTCGATGGTAAACTACAATTTTGCAGTTTCGATTCTGGTGTGATTATAGCATCCATGAAACAGAGCCATGGGGGTAAACATGGTCGCTGACTTTTCCTTGTATAAACAATGAAAGCTTTTATGGTGTGTCTGAAGTTGAGGTGACTGACATTGCTCTTGAATGAATAATAAGTATCTTGGGTAGACTAAAAAGAAAAAAAAAATCTCTCCTGACGCAGCTATTTGTTTTTCGGGGATGCACACACACACACAAATATGATTCTTATGCCAGTTAGCACCACTGCCACACCAGACAACCTCATACAAAACTCATTTTAGAACACCAAGCCTTTTACCATATTCCTTTCCTTTTCTTTTTCTTTCTCTTCCTAGCCATTCTCCCAAGAACTTTACAGAATTCCCAAATTCCTTTAGCTTCTTAAACTCATCCCTTCAGCCGCTAATTAAGACAGATATTCATAGCTTGATATTTAGCCACCTGGATCTGGAAAAAAATATTAGATTTTCTTTTTAGATGTGTGGAAACCGAGACGGTTTGGGGTGTTTTGTGATGATGGCGATAAGGCCGTGTTGGGTTGGCAGCAGCTGGCGCGAGTGAGAGGCGTTGCATTAAACATCAATATTCAGCAATGTGGATGCATTTTCCTCTACGCTTTGTAGAAAACTTCGAATTAGTCTCTAGTCTAACTTATGAGATTTCAGAAAATTCTCACTTTCGGAATGACTTCAATTTTGGCTGGATGGTTTAGACTGAAATACTGTGGGAGAACGTAAGTTGATTTGCAGGGAATATCAACAATCTGTATCTAGAATGTGTCCTGTAGAACATGCAAACCGACTGATTGTCTTGCTGCATAATCCACTAATTAAAACTGGGAGAACAGTTTGAATCAACGTTTTTTCCAAATGCAAACTGCTCTTCCATAGAACTACCACCATCGTAGTCTCGCACATTTACAGCAACGTCTGTGGAATAAATGAGTGTCTTGAACAGCACCGTATCTCCTCGAATAGCCTATAACTCGACCTTTTGTTAAGAGGTTCAAATAACATGATTGAGAATATATTTTGGGTCAAGCAAAGAGATTTAGACTGGCATGCGGCAGAACAGTTTAAATTGGTTTATGGTGGTTTAAATTGATGTGCAATACTTTGAAGGTTTAAAAGTTTATAGTGGCGTTTTGCAGTTGAAACTGCGTCTTGCACCACGGATTTAGATGAGGTTTAAAAAATAAGCTAAAACTTATACTTTATAGCTGTTTAAAGTAGAGAAAGAGAATAATCCTTAAACTTAAGAAGTATCTTCTAGCGTTGTAGAATATAGAGTAACTAAGATTAAATTGTCATCTTTTAAATTTTTTTAACAAGCACAATCTATTTGAATATTTATTGTATGCAAACAGTAGCTTACTGAACAGACATTCATTATGGTGTTTTGAGCAGAAGTATGTTTGTAGTAAAGTTTATAGTTGAAAGGAATATGTATTTAGTCTGAAGTATTCATGTAGTCCAGCGTTTCTTTCCAGTGGTAGAAAATAATAATAGAATACGAGCCGTTGGAGATTAGATTTTCCCCTGCTCATATTCATCAACTATCAAGATATTACATTTCCAAGAAATCTTGCCGATAGAATAGTTAAGTCATTGCCCTCAACATATCGGCAGTTGGTCCATAGTGTGAGCTATGATAGAAAATGTATCGTCAGATGCTTGGTGATGGTTGATGGAAGACCCAGCCATTTGGCAGTGAGAGGAGGAAGATCTGCGATGTTTGGAGTGAGCGTTGCTGCAGGGGACAGTGGACCTAACATTGAGTGTGTGTGCGCTGGTGACTTAGAGACATGTGTCACTGATGGTGAGAGGTGTGTGTCATTGATACGGTGATGGTGATAGTTGTGTGTTACTGATATACTGATGGTGAGAGTTGTGTTACTGATGTACTGATGGTGAGAGCAGTGTGTTATCAATGTACTGATGGTGAGAGGTGTGTGTTACTGATACGGTGATGGTGAGAGTTGTGTGTTATTGATACGGTGATGGTGAGAGTTTTGTGTTCCTGATATACTGATGGTGAGAGCAGTGTGTTACTGACGTGATGATGGTGTGTAGTATTGCGTTACAGATGCTGAGCGGTATGTAACTGATGTACTGATATCAAGCGGTGTTGCTGATGTGTTAATGGTGAGACTTGTGTAAAATTGATGTACCGATGATGAGAAGCGTGTTATTCGTGTATCAACAGCGAAATGCATGTGTTCTTTATGATGAGAGGAGCGTGCTCTTAATACAGCGACGGTGAAAATTGTGCAGTTAATACACCGATGATGAGCAGGATATGTGGCTGTTTTAAAGATGTAGAGAAATGTGTGGAATTGATGAGAGGGGATATGTTCCTGATGGTGAGAGATATGTGGTATTGATGTCCTGATGGTTAGAGGTGAGACCTAATGATAAAGAGACAATTGTAACAGTGTAGAAGTGAGACAATTATTTCCATGTGATGGAGAGAAGCAGTTTGTTGTTTCCTCTGAGTGTGGTCATGGAACAGTTCATGGAATACTTCTCTTGTATCGTCATAGAACATTTGTCTATTGAAGTCATGGAACAGATGTCTAGTGTAGTGGTCCGCTTGTGGTCATGGAACAGAAGTCTGGTATGGTCATGGAACAGTATTCTAGTGTGGTCATGAAACAGTGGTCTAGTATAGTTATGGAATAGTTGTCTGGTGTGGTCGTGGAACAGTAGTATGGTGTGGTCATGAAACAGTGGTCTGGTATGTTCATGAAACAGTGATTTGGCGTGGTTATGGAACAGTGGTCTGATAAAGTTATGTAACAGTTGTCTGGTGTGGTCGTGGAACAGTAGTCTGGTGTAGTCATGGAACAGTGGTCGTCTATGGTCATGGAACAGTTGATTGGTGTGGACATTAAACAGTGGTCTGATGTGGTCATGGAACAGTTGTCTGGTATGGTCATGGAACAGTTGACTGGTGTGGACAATGAACAGTGGTCTGATGAGGTCATGGAACAGTTGTCTGGTGTGGTCATGGAACAGTGATCTGGTGTGGACATGGAACAGTTGTCTGGTGTGGTCATGGAACAATGGTCTGCTTGTGGTCATGGAACAGTTGTCTGGTGTGGTCATGGAACAGTGGTCTGGTGTGGACATGGAACAGTTGTCTGGTGTGGTCATGGAACAGTGGTCTGCTTGTGGTCATGGAAAAGTGGCCGGGGTGGTCATGGAACAGTTGTCTGGTGTGGTCATGGAACAGTGATCTGGTGTGGACATGGAACAGTTGTCTGGTATGGTCATGGAACAGTGGTCTGCTTGTGGTCATGGAACAGTGGTTGGGGTGGTCATGGAACAGTTGTCTGGTGCGGTCATGGAATATTTGTCCCATGTGCCAGTGCGGTAATGGAGCAGTTGTCTGTTATGGTCATGGAACAGTTGTCTGTTATGGTCATGGAATAGTTGTCTGTTATGGTCATGGAACAGTTGTCTATTATGGTCATGGAACAGTTGTTTGTTATGGTCATGGAACAGTTGTCTGTTATGGTCATGAAACAGTTGTCTGTTATGGTCATGGAACAGTTGTCTGCTATGGTCATGGAACAGTTGTCTGCTATGGTCATGGAACAGTTGTCTGTTATGGTCATGGAACAGTGGTCTGGTGTGGTTATGGAACAGTGGTCTGGTGTGGTCGTGGAACGCCCGTCAGGTGTGCTCATGGAACAGTTTTCTGGTGGCCTTGGAAAAATTAGGTGTTGTAGTCATGGAACAGCTGACAGATGTGGTAATGGAATAGTGGTTTGGTGTGGTCATAATACGGTGATCTGGTGTGGTCGTGGAACAGTGGTCTGGTGTATGAATGCGGTCGTAGGTTAAGTGTACCGGGAGGGAGGACTTGGATCTATAACAGCGCGGTGATGGTGAGTGTATTGGTGGGTGCAGCATGGTGTAAATTGAGACCGTGTAATGGTGGTGGTGGTGAGAGTGTGGAATGAGAGGGTGTGGTGGTTGGAGTGTAGAATGAGAGGGCGTGGTTGTGAGAGTGTAAAGTAAGAGGGCGTGGGTGTGTGAGAGTAGAGTAAGAGGGGTGTGGGAGTGTAGTAGGGTACTCACCATCATAAGTATCGTAGTATGCTCCCTGTGGCTTGGGTTTGGGATCAGGCTCAGCTGCTGCCCAGGGTGCGAAGGCTGGGGAGAGCAGCAGCAGCAGCAGGAGCAGGAGGGCGGCGGGCAGCGGGGGTGGGACCCGCCCCATGGTGAGGGTGGCAGCGACCCGTGGGCAGCGCGGCTTCGGGGGCTGCTGCTGGTGTGCCGTCGGACCCTGGGGACCCGTGTGCCCGCGCCGGCTAACCAATCCGTACTGAGCCCGGCTCCCTATCGCACTCCTCCTCTCCTGAGGAACATCCCCACGCCCACCCTTGCCGCCCACTACACCCACACACACACCAACACCAACAACCCCCCCAGCATCAGTCATGTTCAACAGGTCAAACAACGAATCTTCAATATTTGAGACATTTCCTCGGCTACAAGAAAACAGGTCATTACCCTCACGCTTTTGAACTTAGGTGACCACGGTGCCGTACGACAATGTGGCACGTAACCACTGGCATTGTTGTACGGTTTAGGGTCGGAGAGGAGGTAGGGAGGGAAAGGGGGGGAGGGAGTTGTCCCTGGGCTGCTTGGAGGAGGGGGTGGCGATGGGGAATGGTCCTTGTGGGTCATCTAAAACTGCTTCTCTAAGAATTTCACTGTCTGTTGCATTCCTTACCGAAAGAGTTTCATGAGACCTATTTAGAACAACTACTGAAACCCTCTACTCTTTACTAGAAGCAAGCAGCATAATTCTCCATCAAAGCCATTACCCCTAGAAAGACATTGTAAGCTTTAACCAACTTCGCAATCATTAGAACATATTCGTTTACCACACACATTGGTATGACCTCTTCGTATCATCATTTAACTCTGCTGTCATTAAGGGTTTACTTGTTTAATCATACGAGGTGTTTCAGTGATACTGAAGTTGATGTTTGCGTAACAGGCGTGGCATCTGAAGGCAAGCTTATGGTGGGTACAATATATAGGAGGGTGACAGGTGGTCGAGGGTGCTCAAGGTCCCAAGGGATAGTAGTGATACTGACGTCGGTATTAACATGATAGGGGACGAGAGTACATCCCAACGCAACGTGGACAAGGTACAGGGCAGACAGTGAGTAAGAAATTCAGCAGAGTTACACACAGACAACTGTGTGGTGGTTAGTTAAGAATGTTAAATTTGTCTAAGTTTCTATTACCGTTGGTGTAGGGCACATAGTCAGGGGGTTGCTATAGGCAAGCACAGAACGGACACTGGCTTACAATATACCCTTGTAGTTGAGGGTGATAGGAAGGCCCAAAGGCTCCTCGCACTCCCGGTGAAAAAGGGAAAGCAGTTATAAGAAAGACAAGCTGTAATGCAGTCTTATCGATACTGAAATTCATACGACACCTGTGAGCTCTTGTCCATCAGATTTTAAAGTTTTAAAGTTTCAACTTCTGTGTTAGATCTATTTCCCAAATGAGTATCATCTGCGAATATTGATATCTTGCAATGCAGCCCATCACCAATATCATTTACATGCAATGAAAAAAAAGGGTCCCAGAATTGATCCCTATGGCACACCACTTGCTACATCTAACCATTGACTTGGTTTGACTATATCAGTCACTACTCGGCCGTAAAGAGTTTAATCATAATGTCTTTAATTGTGAAGTCTTATATACCGGTTATGAAAACGAGAGGAAAAGCTACAGCATGCATTTTGTTGAGCTACGAACTGTAAACGAGGCATGAGACCTTGGTGTAATAATCTTTGGTGACCTAAAGCCAAGTAAACAGTGCATAAAAGCAGGAGAAAGGGCAAACAAAATCATTTTACTCATGGGTAGCGTTTTCGAATTTAAGTCTCAGGAATTTTCCATCACTCTTTACAATTCGTTGGTGTGTCCCCATCTTGAATACTGTGTTCAGATTTGGTCACCCGACATGAAAAGAAGACAGAAATAATGGAGAGATCACAGCTGTGAGCTATCAAAATGATTTCCGGACTGAGAGAAAAAAAACCTGAAACTCAACTAAACGACTTTAAATAGCTTAGAAAAGACCTAACACAGGTATTCAAAATCATCAAAGGCTTTGATAATGGACAAACTTGTGGGTACGCTATTCACTTCGAATAAGAAATATTTTTTCTTCAGTAGGTTTGTTAACATACGGAAAGACTTACAAGTTAGAGTAATTGAAAGCAGCGCCACGGATACGTTTGAGAATAGACGATGAAGACTTTGTTTGAATCCATGACTAACAACAATTATGCTTCTTTATCTACATAAAGAGTGAAAAGTATACAGGTATTTTCCTTTAGATCATCTATATGCCTTTCTGATTTTGCCACACTGAGTTTCTGATTTCTACCACTATCACATTCAGTCTCAAAAGAACCAGAGGTTTGCTGCAGTTTGAATTCCTTTGCATTTGTGATACAGTACATTAAAATCCAAGATTCGTAATGTTCAAAGTCGACTGATTTTCATAACTACATGAAGGAAGCTCAAAAGTATATCACATATTAGGCATATAATAATTCAGTAGTACCGGCACTGGTGATAATAGTGAGGAGTTCAGGTTACATCTAAATGCAAGGTTTATACTTTAGAGGATACACTAGTAACACTGACATTTCATGAGCCGAGTTACGTGAGGCAGGGCACAACTCACGCCATTCCAAACTCTGAGTGTGGGAAGGGAACATCCACAAGGGCATCTGAATTCGTTGAAGTGATCACAAAGTTCTCTGCACCTCAGGCCCAAAGGCATGATTTCAGAGATTCTGGGGTCAGTCATCAGTCAAATGTGTGTGTGTGTGTGTGTGTGTGCCCACCTGGCGCAGAGTACAGCCGACACATAGAATGCCTGGGGCTACAGGAAACTGTAACTTGTCAGATTATACCTGTGACCTTGACGTATTCTGGCGGTGACATCACACTGTCTGTTACAATTTCGAGGCTTTTGCATACTGCTCTTTCTTGGGCCTCTCGCGATCTTAATGTTTCATACTGCAGTCATCATGTCTTTCAGCATCTATCTGCAGAGTTACGTTATTTCGGGCTACTGCGTTGGGGACGGTGCAGACTGTGGCCCCGGTCAGACAAGCGTAGTGGGAGGGCCTGGGAGCAGAGAAGCACTTTTGGCAAGGGTATCAACATGGTCATGACGTTTAAGGTCCAACATGTGAGGATGTCGACAAGAGTCAGTTTTCACGATCAGTATCAGGCTTCAACAAGCTGGGGTTAATAACGAGGGAACAGGTTCTTGGAGGCATTATACCATCGTAGGATCACAGACATCACCGTTCGTCGTTTATGTTACCATCACCCAGCGCCGCCGCCGAGAGCTGGCTGACCCGAGACCTGGGTAAGGGCTGGCTTGTTATGGTACCCTAGGGCTGCCCCGGAGGAGGAGGAGGAGGAGGGAGGGATAATCTCCACAAAATTTGTTTACTACTCACATTTTCTGTTGTTCGGTCACTTTGTCAATATCTCTTAATTTCATTTTCCCCTCTATAGCCCCAGGAATTTTGTGACATCCGGTTTCCCTCGCCCTCTGGGTTAGCCTGCCGTCACCACTCATAACTGCACAGTTTTAAAACCCTTTACTTAAGCTACTTCCCTGTAGCATGTTTGCGTCCGTTGAAAAGTGGCATTCTTGTCCGCTAGATTATATGTGTCATTACCACCTATCAGTACGTGAGCTTTATACCCAATCTGCGTTCCATGTTTGCTTAGCTGGTTCCATAAGTCCACTGCCTCGTTGATGAAGACATGTTTTCGTAGATCCCACCTCACATCTCTTACCCAGTCTCCTGTCATGTTCTCTGGATCTTCAAGCACAGGTCAACACGAACATGAGCGCATCCCCCATACGGAATGTAAAGATGGTTATCATGTCTCTCCTTACCCTCAAGTGTGGGTAGCTTGAGGTCTTCCCTCCTCTCCTTACTTCATTTCACTTAATTCTGCCACCGTCGTCGTTGTGTTCCGCTGGACCTTCTCCAGCAGCTTGGTGTGTTTCCTGCAGCGAGAGGACCCGGTTGCTGGAGCATATACCAGCTAGGATTGAACAGAAATCAATCCATCTTGAGTATTACATTGATCGTGTGCTTCAAGGCCAATTTGACACTGACTGAGGTATATTACCGATACAACCCGCCTGGGCATCGGTAGGGCTCGTGACGGCTGTGTAATGAGCCAGCACTTCAGTTCCTGTCTATTTCCGCATATATGCGGCCCAGGATGCTGTTCATTTGTGCTTCACCCATACTAGGCCTGTTGGCATTCAGCCCACAAACGTAGAGTCTCAGCAACTCACAATAACACTTGTTAACAGTTAATTCACAACTTGTTCTTTGTACCTTTAAATTTTCCTACGTTAAGCGCTACGCGCTAGCTTGGCAAAGTCTCGTAAGTACAGTCTCTCTCTCTCTATCTCAACACAGTTGCGTTAGTTCAGCCCAGCGACATCTTACCCCATGTACACACATCGCTCCAATTCGCTCTGTTCCGTGCACACCTCGAACCTTCCTACATATTCATGCCCCGAACAATTAAAGCAACTTTCACGCCATCCTTCCAGCTCTTCCTTGGTTTCCCCATTTTCCTTGTTCCCTTTGCTTTTCTCGTGAATAATACCCTTTCAGTCATCCTCTCCATATGTCCAAACCATTCCAGCACACCTTCAGCCCTGTCATACTCATACTACGAATCTCTCCCTTACACTGCCTTTTGATATACACTTAACTCTCCTCACACACTATCCTCAAACACGTACACCTCTTCCCTATTTCCGTCATCTTGAGCCTACGTCTCTCATTCATACGTCACCGTCGGGATTACTATACCATCCATCATACCCATTTTCGCCCTCACACACAGCGATCTCTCTTTCACGGGATACCAACACATCTTGATAGCTACTTTCATTATTTTTCTAATCACTGTGAGTCTGTAAAAATATCAGTATTTATAAGTATGTTTTTAAGAGCCAACAGAATTTGTGACCAAGAGAACTTAGATAAGGAATTAGAATACATACGATTTCTAGCCAAAAAATTGTGTTATCCATCATCATTCATGGATAGAATATTAGTCAAAGCACAGAGATCTTACCAAACTGCTAATGTGAAAGAGCAGACAAGTAGGAACATTCTAACTCAGCCATTACACCGAGACCTTGCACCACTAGTGAATATTTCAAGACCTCTAAACATCAATGTTGTTTTCAAATATCAAACAACCACCAGAAGTACCCCTCTAAAGAACAGCCCTTGTTTAGGTAACGATGGAGGTTTGTAAAGCATCCCATGTAAACGCCGTCGAGAAATATATGTTGGTCAAACAGGAAACGATTTACAAGAGACTTAGCCAACACGAGTACAGTACTAGAACTGGGTTTAGAGTCCGTTGGATTTTTCAGGCATATGAGATCATTGTCATGAAATTGACTAGAAAGAAGCAAATTTCATACACAGATGTGCTGAACAAGTTGACAGACTAGTTGTGCGATCTTGTCAGATCAAAATACATAATACTATGAATTTCTAGCCGTAATCCGGACGGAATTCACGTGAGGCCGTGTTGGGAACCATGGACTTTAAGTCTTTGTGGGTTAGGTGCAGCCTTGGTTCTTAGGCAAGGAGCCTTATTTCTTTTAGATATGTTCACATATCTTCGTATGATATTCGCTTGTTATTCCCCTGAAGCGGTTTAGAAGAGTCTAAAGCTCGGGAGGATGTTCGTTTATTTTTCCTGAGTTATGAAGATACCTGGGAGTGGATATGACAGCGAGTGGAACCATGGAAGCTGAGGCAAGTCATAGGGTGGGTGAGGGGGCGAAGGTTCAGGAAGCATTGAGGAATGTGTGGAAAGAGGGTCTGGGACGGCGAAATGGAGTAATGTCTGAAGGTAAAGTGGTTCCAGTGATGTAGCATTGATGTAAGGTATGGGCTATTGATGTGGTGTGAAACAGATTGATCGAGCAAGTATTAATAGGGTACGAGAGAGGTTTGGTAATAAGAGGTGTGGTTGATATAGCTGAAGATGTGCTGAAATGGATTGGACATACGGAGAAATAAGTGAGGAGAGGTTGACAAAAAGGACATATGTCAGAAATGGAGGGAAGAAGGAGAAAGGGGAGACCAAAACTGGAGATGGAAGGATGGAGTAAATAAGATTCTAAGTACAAGGGCCTGAACGTGCGGGAGGGTGAAAGGCGTGCCCGGGATAGTGATGCGATATAGTATATGAGAGGTCGACGAGCTGTCAGTGGACTGAATCAGGGCATGTAAAGCGGCCAGGGAAAACCATGGAAAGGTCTGTGATGACTGGTTGTGAATAGGGAGCTGTGGTTTCGGTGTATTACAAATGACAGCTAAATAATGGATATGAATTATTGAGGCCTGTTCTTCGTCTGTTCCTTGAGCTACTTCGCTGACTCAGGAAACAGCGAGCAAGTATCAGATATATATGTATCACATAATGCCCTCCAACAGCAAGGATTCGAACCCCGTATCATTAGCGTGGTAGCTGAGTACGCCGACCACTTGGCATGGAGGAAGTGAAAATCCTGTCTTACAAAATGCGTTGTGTCATCGTCACTGGGAAAAACATAAGAGGGTACAGAGTTCCAAAGCTTCGAGGTTTAGGGAAAGAAACATTTATCAAAACGGCCCACCCTGAGTTGTCAA
>JAUTXX010453130.1:0-12681 GCA_032273605.1 Panulirus laevicauda
TACATAAAGTACATAATACTCTTACATAGTAGAACAGGATTTGTATATTCACATAACTTTCTGGGAGAAAATATCTTGTAAATCTCTTTCAATAATTACTTATAATCTGGAGTACATGACAAGCAGGTATTTACGATACGAAAATCCTTTTGCTATATAACGTAGTCCAAAGTGTCTGACTGTACAGAACACGACGATGAATATTGTGGTTAACGTATCAGCCAGATGCCGTCCCTCTTATTACACTGTGTAACGCAAGGAAAATAATGGGAGTCCAGTCGTTTGTACAAGCTGGGAGGCCGGCCATGTATGTGTCCCACTTTCGAGTGTGACGTGAGGTGTGTGTGTGTGTGTAGTTGTTAGCAGCGTTACAAGTTTAACATGACAGCGCGTGAGGCGGTGCGCGTAAGACGAACTTGTATTATAATGTGTTTACCTTGGGCTAGTTTTGAGGCCAGTATTCTACCAGCACCGCTCGGTCAGGAGCCAACCTGCTCTACTGAACCGTTCTTCCGTGGGACTACTGGTAAGTGCATCCTGCAGGCCTGCCTCTCCGCTGCTCCCTGGTTCATCTGGTCTTTTTTTTTAAAGAGGAGGTTGTGTCAGTTTTTACTTGAGGTTATCGATCAGTTGGTTTCTGGTGTGTTTTTTCTTAAAACCAGTTGACCACGAGTTCACTGGTTCGATTCTCTGGTTAATGGTCTCGGACCCAAGTGTCGGAACTGTTTTCTTCAGGCAGTATTAAGAGCTGTGGGTGTTCACCTGCCTCGCCTCCTACAGTCTACCCAGCCCATCACTCCAGTCAGACTCTGTTTCCGTCTGCGGGACAGCAACAACACCATCTGTTCCCCAGGTGGATCTAACATCGTAGTCTCAACACCAGACAGGAAACTTTAATCGATTTCCGTCCTTCCTGATGATTCAGGTTGGTGAACATAGTCATCTGCAACCCGTGCATGATCCCAGTATGTTGTCTTACTTGGCATTCTCATCAGCCGTATATGGTCATGTTGGTTTACCTCGTGGCCGCCACGGTACGACCCTTGAACACGACGGTATGACCCTCGAGAACGACTTTACGACCCTTCAGCACGGCGCTGGTACGACCCTTGAGCGCTACTCTTGCGTGTGATGATGATGTGATCTGTGATGATATCCTTAAGGATGAGTTCAAAGGCCATGTCACCATACTACAAGGCTCACACACTGGTATTCAAGTGGTTCGTTTGTCTGGAAACTTGGGTGCAGTGACCTGTAGTACTGGTGGGTGGCACGGCACATAGTGTGGGGTTAACCTCCCAGGCCAGCTGTGGTAAACGCCTCCTACAAAGTGTCGTGTTGATGACATCAGCAGTTCAAGTGGGTGAGGTTAAGACTACGTGTAAATGTTCAACATCCGCCATGTGATGACGAAGGTTAAGGATGCCATCTGAAGGGTTGAAAGAACAATACAGGATGTAGGGTCAGGAGAGGAACTATAGATGATGTAGGGTCAGGGGAGGAACTATAGATGATGTAAGGTTAGGGGAGGAACTGTAGATGATGTAGGGTTAAAGGAAGAGCTATAGATGATGTAGGGTCGGTGATGAACTGCGTGTGATGGGTGACCTGAAAGGCTGGTACAGGACTGGAAATATGAATGAAGGAATGAGACGGATAAGAGTGATAAAGCTGGGGAATGAAGGAATGACAATCATTTTGCAAGAGAAGTTAATCGAAAAGTTGAGAGGATCCGAGACAACACAGGACGAGGTTGACGTGATGTAAATGCAGTTTGAGACGGATCTGCTGGAGGTCACCGGGCAAATGTGAGGCATGGTATGTACAGGTTGTGGAGCGAGAGGTGCAGCGAGGTGGGAGGAAGATCTTAGAATGTTGTGCTTGGGGGGAGAGAGAGAGAGAGAGAGAGAGAGAGAGAGAGAGAGAGAGAGAGAGAGAGAGAAGCGAATTTGGAAGAAGCTGAAACACTCCCTAAAATATGATAAATGAGGTGTAGACAGTCATGAGTGTAAATACAAAGACTTGAAGAGAAGAGCAAGACTGATGGTATTTACCAATTATAGGAAAGTAGAATGAAGGTCTCAGAGAAAAATGAGCCAAATTTTGACAAAAGAATAAAAAGTTCTTCCGAAAGGAGAATAAAAGTAGAGGAAATATATGTGTCAGGGGGGAAGAGTGTTGAAGACTGGCGCACCACTGGTAAAAGACGACTAAGTTTATAGGAGATGAAGAGAGCATTTCCAAGTACAGACTGAGGATGATAATGAGGAAGAGGTAGGTGTCTGTTGGTACAGTAGGAACAGTTAAGAAAATATAGATAAAGGTATATGGAAGAAGAAGACACTACAGACCAGGAAATTTGAAGTGCCATAAAGCCTAATGAAATACTTTAACCTAAGTTTGTCGTATCTTAGATTCATCGGGAACTCGCAAGCTTTTGTATAAAGTCTTTCAACTTTGCGTCCTCTGAATGCTCCTGCGTATTCTTAATATCAAGACTATGGATACGTCAGCAATTTTCACGTCATCAGTGGTCGATGAATATATCTGGTAACTATAGTCCGGGTTTGATCAACATAATGATTCATATAACTCCATCAGGATTCTCTTATCAGCTTCCTAGGAGCAGTGAGGCACTACCTCCAAAATGCTTAGTGACTTTGTGACTTCCCTTGTAACGTTTTTAATATGAGGTGCCCAGATTAGGCACAGGTCAATATTCTTTCGACATCATGCCTAAAAGCATAGTCTCTTCTTCATGCAGAATAAGAATGTCTTAATATCCTACATGTGGAATTTTTGATATCTTTGTTGTTCTTGAAAAATGTAGCAATATATTTTTCCCCCAGAGAAATCAAAACCATAGATATCTGTCCAATCTGTAATCTTATCAACATCAGCTTACAAACATCTTATCGCACCTTCACATGTTGATATATGATATACAGCCAAAATCCTCAACGAGAAGGGATGATTTAATGTTCACTACAATAGTGTTAACAACACTATTATTTATGGCAACACTGAAGCAGATAACAATTATCACACTCCTCTGCGTTGCACCTTCGGGAATGCTCTTGTATAGTCACCATCAGTATCTCATCTTTAATCTTGTCTTACAAAAACTGTTAAACAAATCTTAATAGCCTGCCTCAAGGGTCCATTTTGTGAAATTACCTGGATACTATATCTTCAAGTAGTATCACAACCTTGCTCTAAATCAGAGAACACTGCTATTGTATGATGTTGATCAGCTAATCCTTTGATTAGCAGTTGATACTCGTATCAAGAGGTCTGTGGTGGATGGAAACTTTCCAAAACCATATTGGAATACAATCCGTTATTAATCATTTTCCACTTGTTTGCAAAAGACAGCTGGTCAGTGCAATAGGTCTGATTTATCTTGTGGTAATGTAAAACTCTCTACTTGGCTTCAGAATGGCAAAAAAAGGGATATCTTCCAACCATTTGGAAGTACACTGAGCAGTAAGTTAACCAATATAACATGAATTCTACTGAGGCTTCAGGGAGATGATTTAACATATGATAATACATATCATCCTCCCCTGGAACGGTATATTCGGTGTCTAGTAAAGCTGATATTCCTTCCTTCATACGAAATGGCTCATTTACACTCCCCTTCGTTATTACAGAGGGAAGGGAAGAGGTCCTTTTCTTTCTAACATCCTGGAACTCCCTGCCATATCTGATGATACTAGACACAAAGCAGAAACTTCCAACAAGATTATTATCTGCCACAGAAGGTTCATTAACGCCTCGGTTATCAAGGTGAGGCAAAGGAAGGAGTGGGGAAGCTCTGCGTATCTGCCAGTCCAAGACTTGTGAGGGATAATCGACCATCTCCCAGCATTCCCTGCTGCTCACTCACAGTTGAGTTCCTCGGGGAACTGCCTGTTGGGGTATTCTTTTAGTGCTGTATAGTGATCACCTTGTCCGTCTGTCCTCCCGCAATTTAGTCTTTGCAAGATAACAGTAAAACCCACAGTCTGATTTTCATCAGATTTACGAAGATACTTTGGAGGTAATTAATGAGGAACATTGTAATCTGGGTCAAAAGGCCTAACATCAAGGTCACTTCTACACTTTCAGTTGATATGACATTTCTTTTTCGTCCAATAATTCAATGGGAAAGATTTCCTCAACACTTAGCATGAGTGTTTCCCTTTAAGACAAGAAAGGATCCTATTGATTCTTTGAGGTCAAAAGGTCAAAGGTCAAGGTCAACGCTACAATTGTAATGATTTTGTGCGCGTTAAATTACTTTAGTTTTACGAGATGGCTTTCATCAAGACTTATTAAGTATGTTTCCATGGGCCAGAACAGATCCATATTGATTTTGAAGTCAATATATCAAAAGTTCGTGGTCACTGTCACGCTCGTTTGATCATACGACCATATTTTGACGCTGTTTCATTTACGGTAACACTAAATCCTTTACCACCATAGCCTGTTGTCAGCACTGTCAACCCCTTTTAACACCACAGCCTCTGTTACCATCATTGCCACCCCAAGTAACGCCACAGCTTCTGTCACCATTATTGTCACCCCCTTTCCCATGAGGCGCCTCTGTCACCATCAATGTCACACACTTTATCAACATCATTACCACTACTCGGGTCACCAACTCTACCACTACACTTGCCACTACTTCTTCTACAACCATATGAGTTGCCACTCTGCAACCCATCCTCCACCACCACAATCACCCCTGCTACCACCTCTACCTACCATTCTGACACCAACGGTACTACCATCTCTGCCACCACTTCTAGGACACCACAACAAATAAGCTCGTTATGGACCAGCAGGTCTGCTATTACCTGTCCTTTCCATGTACCCTCTCTTCCACCATCTCTGCCACCACCATCCCTTCCACTGTCTTCCTCCGACCGTCCAAAAATCTGGAAGGGCGTTAAAGGAATTAATTGGAGAACGTAATAGATTTTGCGGTGGACATACAATAGTTACCTTCTACATCTGTCCAAAGTTTAGTTTCCACAAAATAACTGCAAAGCCCAGCGTCCGACTGTAACAATAGTGGATATGAAGAGTTTTTTTTGGAGGGAAACTAAGGACGCTATTGACTTGGGGGTCGAAAGGTCAAAAGTTAAGTCCACTGCTGCACTTTTGAGTTAATTCTAGAAATATAATTTCCAGACACTTTCACTCAGGATGGATTTGATCAATCTAATCAACACTTAGCATCAGTGCTTCTCTTGGGACAAGAAAGGTACTTATAGATTCCAAGGTGAAAAGGTCAAAGGTCGTCACTGCAGAAGAAAATATAAATGCAATAATCGGGTCTTCAGTGATGGCTTTCCACCATGGAAAATTCATTGTGATTGTAATACAGTCAACAGTTCATTTGTTAAGGATCAGGGGCGCCATTATAAGTACGACTCTGACCAGTTCTTACCTTCTCATCATGGTCCAAGATTTACAACTTTTTCCTCATTTACCAACATTTCTCTCGTTATCTAACAACCTGTAAATAAATTTGCTGAGGATGAAGGATATTTGGCATTGTTTCAGCAATATTTTATTAAATAACTTTTACAATATTTACACAATATGGCCTACTCGACTGACTTATGCATGAACTTACACTTAAAGAAGTAAAAATATGTGAGACAAAACTTACACCAAGAATGAGCGAGAGAGAACGTCTCTCTCTTGTATGTTAAGATTAATAAAGACTTGTAAACAAAGGGATATTCAGAGTCTTCTGCTGACGAAGACTAAACACAGGGGTCAGAGGAATCCAGGTTACGTTCGTGTAGGTTGGACTGACGAGTGACTTCTGGATTCTCGATCGTGTCATCTCAGACGTCATGAAGCAAGTGAACCTTCTCCTCCTGCTCCTCCTCAGGGAGGACAAAGCCCTAACGACGTCCTGCGTCCTCCCTTAATCATGTACTTTAAATCTTGCTTGTGACATCTGGATCCAAGATCAGAGAACGGCAAGTCAAACCTACAAAAACGCTCACATTTATAACACAGCTTAGCTTAGGATTTCCTTCAGAACAGCAGGAGAATAAGCTGAGCCATTGATGAGCCGTTAAAAGGCCCCCTACTTTCATATTGAGCTTACATCAGAGAGTAATTGCTTCGAACTCAAGAGTCAAGAAACGAGAGAAAACATCAAGATTTTATCATTCCACTGTACATGGGTCGTCATACACAAGACAGTTTGTCAACAGCTTGATACAACAGTAATACAAAGATCCAACTTGAACTGGAAAACATCTCATTATGTGTATAAATTAAATCCTTAACCAGGCAAACCAATCTTTACCTTGAGAACATAAAAGAAAACACACATCTCATCAGAAACTCCCTGAACGTGTTCCCACTGTGAGTGAATGAGAACATGAGTCTCCACGCCTAAGTCAGACAGACTACTCAGGCAGAGGGAACTCTACAGGGAACGCAATATGGCAACACTCCAGTCACATACCAGGTAGTCTTTTTCGTCTAATAACCAGAAGGGGCTCAGGAGACGGCAGCTACCAAGCGGCCCCGGCAGATAACGCTTTATAAAATGATGGAAGCTTGCGGTGGCTTGTGGCGTGGGTCTCGGGAGTATTGGTTCCCTCATTATGTCAACTATCGCAGTCTAGGGTTCGCAGTGTATAACACAGACTATTACTTGTACGATGAGTAATGGCGGTAGCAGAGGGAAAAGCGAGTTAAAATATGCATAACAGGTTTTACCGGTTGCACGAAGAGGTTGCGAGTGAGGAAGGAAAAAAAAGTTAGTGTTTATTTTATGGCCACAACAAATACTACGTCATGTGCTGCAGATCAAACAACTGAAACATTCAAAGGTGAGGAAAAAATGTATCATACAATGGTAGTGTATTCTTAGGCCTTCATGCATCATGACGTCTGCTTCAGGGATGGCTGGGTCGTACATAAGGGATGGTCCTCTAAATAGTGCCAGCATCATGGCATTGCAAGGCGAACATCTACATAATACTAACATTATACAGTAGGGATCTGACCTCTCAGTCCTACACTATTGAGACGTCCTCAAGTATTCCTGCCAGCAGCAGCAGCAGCAGCAGCAGCAGCAATATTCTACTGACATTTGTTCCTGTAAACAACAGCGGAAACTTTATGTTTGGCGTTGGTGGCTGGCCGTACTTAAAGAGGGTTGACGTTACGCTTTTGATAGCGAGAAGTTGTGGTGTCTGCGAGAAGGAAACCGGGAAAGAAAGATCCAGACATAAACGACTATGAAGACTGTGTCTAGTGGATACCAGAGAGTTTAATCTTTCTAAGCAAACTTACCAACGTAATGAGAGGTCTACACGGGGGCAAAGTGTGAAGTGGAAACCTTAGAAACCTTGATTACGAGATTATTAGCCAGAAATGTTAACTTTAAGCAGGTCGGGTCAGGTCACGTTAACTTCTAAACAAAAGCAAGTATAGCCAAATGCATTTAAAAAAAATAATCAACCCCGTTAATTACCCTCACAGAGCCCACAGGTGATTGAAAGACGCTAGACGAAATACTGATAATCCTATGACAGAACTTATGAAAGTCCATACAAGATTTTGTTACATACAAGCGTATATACAAGAGGCTATCATACAGCAGCGGGCTACACAACAATACAGAATGGCTTCCAATACTACATCTCTCCTCTAACGTTCATTTCGAACTACTGAAACGACGCAAGGAACTACAGGGCTTTGTATTGGCGAAATGATTTTTGAAATATCACAACCACAAGTTGTGGTCAAGCAATGGTGTAATGTAGCACACACACACACACACACACACACACACGGGCATACTGGGGTTGGCATCTGTGACACACACACACACACACACACACACACACGGGCATACTGGGGTTGGTTTCTCTGGTGCTAAAAACTCGATATGAGACAACCGCTTGATGAAATACACAGGTGAACATTGGAGGTACAGTCAGGTGAAAGCCTGGTATCGCGAGGTGTGACGCCATGTGATCAGGTATGGAGAAAACTTTCATGATACCATGAGCCACTGTGATCAAAAGCTGCTAAATAGGCTACAGTTTTGCTATGAACAGAAACACTGAGGATGCTACAGTTGGGCTGTGATCAGAAGCTGCTGACTATGCTACGATTAGCTGTGAACAGAAGCTGCTGAGTAAATTACAATGAGCTATGAACAGAAGCTGCTGAGGATGCTACAGTTAGCTCTGAACAGAAGCTGCTGAGGATGCTACTACAGCTAGCTATAAACAGAAGCTCCTAAGTAAACCACAATGAGCTGTGATCAGAAGCTGCTGAGTAAAAGAGAACATAAGATTTATCCAAAAACTTTCCCTGCGCACCTGCGTCACGCGTCTGGTTTTAAGTTGCCTACGCGGCGGTAACTGCGCTAAGTTCAGCAGTTCTGCAGGATGGAAAGTAGAGATATCACATAAATGCCAGAATATGAGAGTCTTCAGTGGAAATGCCACCACCAGCCGGCGACATTCAACACCTTAAAGGACACCGAACGCTGTCGTTAGTGAACCAGGTCAAAGATTCTTGAACTCAAAACGGAAATTTTAAATTCTGGTCACGTGATGGGGGGGCGACCCTCGCGCGCACCTAATGAACCCCGTCATAGTAGATTTAAAGTAATTTAATTGACATATCTGCTCCGAAGAATTTATTGCAACATCATATGATGATAAATGTATGAACCAAGTCGTCCTTTAAGGTTTTATTACATAATTTGACGGACCAGACTTGTGAATCGGCGACGCACGAAAGCGGTGATTTATCCGTACTTTCCTCCCAGCTGTGGTGTATGGATGTCGCCTCCTACGTCTGGTGGCAGCGGCCAGCACCAGTCTCAACATTACTGCCTACATTGTTTACGAAGATCATTACAAGATGAAGAGGAAGAAGAGAGTTAGCGTTGTGTCACCAGGTACTTTACTGTAGCATCAGCTGAGATCTGAGGGAGGTGGTGTCACCAAAACTGTAGTCCTGCTGACGTACACACACACACACACACTGTTTACTGAGACTGACGACAGCAAATACAAAATAGCGCAGTACAAGCAAACACAGAGATTCCAACCGACGTGGTCCCAGTGGTCTCTGGTGGACCTGGCGGGTGCAGGAGGTGAGGAGGGGCCTTTCCATTGCGGACACACACACACACACACACACACACACACACACACACACACACACATACACACACACACACACACACACACAATGCGTAAATACACCTGACAAAATCCATTATGTCACCACACTATTCATCCCCTCACGGTCTATACAGTTGCACAAGCCAGGGTCTTACATTGTAACTACCTTCCTATTCTGTCAACAAATGCCTCAACTAAGTTCATTATTCGTATGGTTCACCATCAGTGTCTGTACTGGTGGATGGTTCACCATCTGTACTGGTGGATGGTTCACCATCTGTACTGGTGGATGGTTCACCATCTGAACTGGTGGATGGGTCACCATCTGTACTGGTGGATGGTTCACCATCTGTACTGGCGGATGGTTCACCATCTGTACTGGCGGATGGTTCACTGTACTGGTGGATGGTTCACCATCTGTACTGGTAACAAAAGAGGAGAGAGGATGATTTCCTCTTCTCGTCTGCCTCTTTTGATATTGATCGACCACTTGCAATTTTCCTTCATATTCTGCTTCACTTATTTCATTCACTGCCACATACATTGTCATACATCGTGGAACGAAAGGATCACTTGGAACAGAGTAACTCATCCATCAACTTGTGAGTTTCTTCGTCTTCACTTCAGTTTCTTTCGCAAGTCTGCATTCGTTCAGATATCTGTTTCAGTTTGAGCATTTGTTTCAGTTTCGTGAGTTTCACTCTCGCGCGCTTCACTCGAGCGTCAGTTTGTGAGTAGACACAGAAACACTACAATTCTTTATCTTCCTGTCGTGGTGGCTGACGGCGGCGGTGTTGGTGGTGATGAACGAGTCACTTGCCTCACTCAAGTGTCCTGGTGCAGAGGAAGATCGTCATCAGTCATGGCCGTGGGTGCAGTGCCAACACGAGCTACAGCTGGGGGGTTACTTCCTTCCTGATCCTTCCTGATCCTAGAGCTGGTGTCTACTCTGCAAAAAGAGAGAAGAAAAAAGAAAGGTGTTAGAACCTACGTAAGGACGGGAACACCAGCATGTGGCTTAATGCTAAAATCAACAGCGAAAATGTGGCAAAAAAGTGGGTTTGAGTTTATACATCATGAAGTGGGATGAGATATTGTGCTGAGGTCCACCTGGATATGAAATAAAATGGGGCTTGTAATCACACTAGCAGCGAATGAGACATGCCCTCACAATCCATTTTCGCTAATGAAATCCTGATTGCAGGAGATTAAACCAATAAAGAACGGAATGCGGACGATAATGGTCCAAGACGAGGATAATAACCAGGGGATTGATTCCATCCATAATGACAAGAGTATCACATAAACTGTGGTCTGTACATGCTACGTGGCTGGTCCAGGCTTCCCCTACCCCCTCACCGGTGGCGACATGAATCCTGCGAACGTCATGAGTGAGGAGGGTGAAGCCAGGGAGGTGGTCTGCCAGCCAGCCAGCCACTGAGAGGAGCAGCGACGCCTCCACGGCAGCTTCCGCCCACACGTCTCGCTGGGAGGACCCGAGTCTGTCTCCCTGCTCAAGGTTGTTCCTTTGATCCGACTCCCACACACACACACACACACACACACACCAGGATCATCTTACGCTTGCATACACTACCACACTCTCATACAAGTGTACATACATTCATGCAAGTGTATGTAAGTCGTTCTACACATGCTACAGCTATGCGAGTGGCAGTCAGGAAATTTCTAAGTACGGGAAGTAATCTACATTCTCGTTGCTAAGCTCAGGTTCCAAGCAACATTGTGCACTCGCATCACTGAATCCCTCCACCACAACCACGATCACGACTACACCTGCGTCAAGCATTAACTGTTACACATCATTTTCTTTTTTTTTTCCACAAGTGGGTATACCTGGTGAACACCTGGTGGTATTCATCAGTAACTAGTAACGTTGATGGAACGTGAGATCGAAAGACAGATCTAAAGCCGGACTGGAAGAAGACCATATTCCTGTTAAGGAGGAAAAGATGGAGAAGGAAGAGATGCTGATGATGAAAAGACAACAAGAGGCTGAAGACATACCAGATGCAATACTTGAGTTAAGATAAAGAAAGAGAAGTGAGAGATACAGTGAAGACATGATGGGACGACCAGTAATGACTGGATTTGATATGGAGTTCTGCAGCAGGCAGGAGGTACCCAAGCAGGCCAAGACACATGGTATTCGTCAGAGATTGTAGACCGAGAGACGAACGAGAAAAAATAGAGAATATGATAAGAGAAATCAACAGAGTAGAGAGCAGAACAGCCCTGCATTCCCTCAGACGGGTCAAGAATGTTGAGTGATGAGAACATGAGACTGGAAATATAGTCCACGAATGAAGCTGGACTTGATGTAAAAGGAAAAGAGCAAGAGTTCAATGACCGAATGAGACAAAACAAACCTGATAATGTTACAGAAGTGACTTACTAAAGAGATAAAATCTGACCTAAACATGATAACAAGGAAGGAAAGAAAAGACAAAGGAGGAGGAGGAGGAGGAGGCTAATACTCCTGTTAAGGGACAGAATCTAGTTTCGTGGAGCACTGATGGACGGCCCATCCAACCAAGAGATAATGAGAAGAGTAAGTAAGGGAAGAGCTGCACTGTCGTGCATTTGAGTGATCCTGAACAAATCTAGAGAGATGGCAATAAAGGAACAATCGAGATAGTAAATGCAAAAGTAAAACATGCACTCCGTAGAGAAGGTGTCGTTCTAATAATGGAGAATTTAGTAATAAAAGACAGACTAGAAGAATTTAGATTCTCACAGACATAGAGAGTCATGGAGACACAAGTTCCCAGGATGTAAACAGGAAACTTTCAGAATCAACAATTCACTGAGCACACACTATAAACAGCGAGAATGATACAACTGAGAATATCAGATGAGATACAACAGACAGAGAAAGGGATCCTGTAATGCTTGAGATTGATTATGTGGTAAATACGGATACAAAATGATGATAGAGAACCCCAGGCTTAAACTGGTATAACTGAAAACTACACAAAAATTATTTCCATAAAACATAAAATGAGAATTGGAGTTCTGTAGCTACGATGTAAGTCACTGTTATGGAAGGTTCTGTGAATCTACAGTGAAGAAGTAGGAACCTTTAGCTACAAATACGGAAGGAAAATTGAAAATGAGAGATGTGAGGCTATATGTTCTAAAGTGAGAGAGCCGTGGGATGTACTGTGATGGAGAACTAGAGGCTTCACTATACCAAGTCTATATTCTAAGGGTATAAGAGAATAAGAAATGAGTATAATAGAATATCGAGAAACAAAGAAACTTTTGGGAGAAAATTATGGAGAGCGCAGAGTAGCTAATCAAGCTAGGGATTCAGAGGGAAGACTGGGAAAGGATGATTTACAGGTATACGAGGAGATGAAAGACGAATGACAAGATTCAAAAGTGTTTTCACAGTGAAATACAATAAAGTCCCAGCATCAGAGAGAGAGAGAGAGAGAGAGAGAGAGAGAGAGAGAGAGAGAGAGAGAGAGAGAGAGAGAGAGAGAGAGAG
>JAUTXX010453240.1:0-11988 GCA_032273605.1 Panulirus laevicauda
AGAGAGAGAGAGAGAGAGAGAGAGAGAGAGAGACTCGTGCATACGAAACGCCCATTTAGTTAGCTGCAGTTGAAGACACCTCAGTCTTTCTCGGTCTGTTGATATTTTGAGCACGACGGTACGACCCTTGGTGTACGATGATGGTGATGATGTGGTCGGACCGTAATACCCAAGGGTTACCCTCGTGGTGCAGGGATGGAGGGTAGGGACCAGCTGGTGCTGGGGCGAGGGGCGGCAGGGGAGGGGAGTGGGAGGGTGAACGCTCTCCCCCTGCAGATGGTGCAGCAGATGACGTCACACATCCAAAGTTTATTTACAAAGCCGAGCGTCTGGGACTCGGAAAGTGTGTCAGTGTCATTTAGATATTTCGTCTTATTTCTAATGTATTATATTTGCTTGGTGCGGGGCGGGGGGGGGATATGTCAGGAAGCAGGTGTAGTGGAGGAGGTGACGTAAATGTGTGTGAGGGAAGGGTAGACAGTTGAGGGGACGCGTGTCAGAGGGAGACCCTCTCGAAATGGGTCGGGACCAACGCCTGTGGTGTGCCGCAGGGCTAAGGCGGGGCCCCCTGGACCGTTGATCTTCTTAGGTCTCCGCCACAGTGACTTGCTGTTCCCTCCTGGCCCCGAGCACCAGCCAGGTGTGGTGCTCCGTGTATTGAGTCCTCCACCAGCCACGCGGGGCTACACCCTCCTTCCTCCTTATGGGTGGGAGGAGAATTATAATTGCAGATTTTCAGGTGTTGCGAGTTGACATTGGTGGAGCGGTCATCGTCCCCTTGTCTTAGGTTTCAGTGGAGTTCGCTCCCGGGGAGGAGGTGGACAGATGCAACGCACGGGTTTGTTACTGGATGAAGTGAAAGGCCACAGGCACGGACAGGGGCCTTCCATCATGACCAGGCACCTCGGGGGAAGGAGAGGAAACAGCAGGGAGGGAAGCGACGAGGATGAGAACATGAAAATTATGTCAAAAAAAAAAAAAAATGAAGAAAATGAAACTTGAATGATGAACGTAGGGAGAAGAAACCTGAAGCGTAGCCCGATAGCTTAGTTTTGATGAGATAGAAATAAACACTAACAGTTTGGTCACGGAGTGTGTTGAATGGTTCCGAACATCACTTTCAACACTCCAAGTCAGGAGGGTAGGTACTTCCCCTGGGCGGTTGCTGTTTACTACCAAAATAACTTCGACTTGTTCAGACACTGTCATCTAATGAGGCCTGACTACGCCCCTCCCTCTATACAAGGAAACAAAATCCACTCCTTACTCATGCTAGGTTAGGGTGGGTGCGGGTTAGTGCGTTTTCACTAGCACACAAGTCCTGGGCCGGGGGAAGTTTTCATTCTCGTATAAAGGTGGTTCTTCTTACTGTCACAGCGAGAGTGTAATTAGATTTATACAAGCAAGCCAGCGTGGAAGCCATATGAACTTTTAATCCCTTATTAATACGCGAGGGTAACAAAGAAGGTATTTGGGTCATGTTATAGTTATATAGGGGGACATGGAGGTGGGTATTAAGGTACTAGATATACATGGACGGTATGTAGGTGGTGGACGCGCCAGTGGTGTGGGTTATTACGTAGGCGGGTGATATACAAGGGTCAAAATATTGTAGGGGAGACGCCTGAATTCCGGATAGGTTCCTCAGTCTTCGTGTGTCGAGGGATGATTCGGTGTAGCTCCGATCAGGGCGTGTCCCACCGGGACTTTACCTCTCCACTATAACAGCCAAGTAGGGTTTTATGTACCGAGTTCACGTACAAGTTACTAGTTGTCAGCGTACCTGACCTCTGATCCGTAGGGCCCAGGTTCGTCTAAGATCGGCTTTATTGAGTCACCGAAGGTTGTGTGTGTGTTCAGCAGCGTGTCTCTCCAAGGGAAATCAGTATAATGAAACATACATTCAATTTCGAATGAGCGATTTGGAACGCCTCTTGTGGGAACGCGACTGTGCAGCCAGCCAGTCAACCTGATCACACCCTTCCAGCCGGCCAAGCTGGAGACGGCGCCAGGAGGAGCAGCTAGTTAGTCTGGCCGTTCGCTCTCCTGGCGTTTCCCATCTTGCCTGAGGTCCGGGGCGGTGATGACGTTTTCCTGTGGCTGCTGCCGCTGCTTAACTCATTGAGCACAGCGGTACGAGCCTTGAGCACGACGGGTGCGATTTTCAAGCAAAATAGTAAGGTCCGAGTTTGGGCACAATACTGCAGTCCTGGGATACGATGGCGTCGAAGTTAAGACCCAACCCTCAGGTGCTGTCAGAGATCGCGCCATCATACGCAAAGGTCGCATTGTCGTGCTCAAGTATCGTACCGTTGCTTTCAAATGTCGCGCTGTCGTGTTCAAAGGTCGAACGGTCGTGCTGAAGGGTTATGCCGTCGTTCTATAGAGGTAATTCTAATATCTCCACAGAAGTATCGGTATTTTTACCTGAAACAATGACCAGTAAAACGTAGTGATAGTTTCTTTGTGGCAGCTCTTGTGAAAGTTAAAAAAAAAGGGAAAAGCTTTGCATCACAGGCAACATTCAATGTTCCGCTGAAGGTTAATTTCACTCGGCCAAAGTTGTAGGAATGTGACTCAAGGTCTCCAAAGAATACGGAAATGATTTAGCTAGAAAAAAAAAGTAATCTAGGAAAAGAATAGTATTTTCTTAGACTTCAGACAGTGATCAGTAGTTGTTTTATCATGATTCTAGTGTGAACAGTTTACTGTAATCATATCTTAGCATTTGTTTTTTGATTAATTTAGTAGATAGCGACCCATCACAGCGTGTGGAATGTGGACCCGGCTGGTAATTTACTCAGTTCCTTTGAGATTTTGTTTCGGAGTAAAGATAACATTATTTACATTATGACGGTGTGTGTATGACACGACTGCGGGACGGAAGCCAAGGTCAGCAGGAACCATACTGTTTACTTCCGCGCAGGAGGAGCATCATGGCCGCTAGCATCATCACAAACCGCCGGGCGGGTGAATGAGGCCACAGTTTTTAATTCTCGCGTGAACAAGTGCACAGAACCATCAGTTTATGTAAGAGCAGGCAGTACCTGTGCCACAGTGCTGCCGTCAAGGTAGGCAGTTTCACCTTTCGAGGAATTTTTCTCACGTTTTTAGTGGTTTCATCCGTCAAGAATTCTTTTATGCGAATTCTACAAATTTCACACCGCAAGTCGAGATGATAGTAACCGTACTTTTGGCTCTAACAAGATAGTATAAGCAAGGAAATGTGGTAAAAATGTAAGCAGACACAAGATGGCTTGAGACGGATACCATTCGAGCGAAGCACAAAGCGAACTGCCCTTGAGGACTAGGCTTTTATTAGAGCAACCTAAATCCCCCTTAATCAGCATCGGAGCCAGTTCAACCCCGCCGAGGTGTTTACCCTCCTCACTACTTAATGTATTTAGTTCCTACCCTAACAAGTACACAAAACATAAAGTTCACGAATGCTGCAGAAAATTCATCCTATCCCTACCGCGCGGAATTCAACCGACCCGTGTTGTAGAATTTCTCTCTCGAGTTCCTTGCATGACAATGGTAACCTCGCCAGAATGAACGTAATTACCAGGCACACCGACCCAGAGCAGCGGAGGAATGCAGTTGCGTCTTGTGGGCGGCCGTGTGCGATGCGCTTTCGTCTTGAATACCAAACGCGGCGATGCACTGACAGTTGCTAAAACCTCGATATTTCGGTTGAGCCAGCCTCGCTCAGACACACACAAGTTAGCGTTTAAACGTTAATTGTATGCATGGCTTCATGTTCAGTTTCAGACACATGAAGTAAAACTATCGGAAGCAAAGACCTCGAATTATCTTTTTGTTTCACATGTTATGACCATACATGCATACCTTTATATCCGATTCCATTTTAGCCCAGAATCTGTGTAATTCCCATCAGGGTCTAAGCATCTCAGGTTATTACATTTTCATCTTATTAACTGTGTATATCTCATGTATATTTCAGGTTTTACGATTTATCTTTCAGTAAAGGTTGATATTTCTCTCCCTAATCTTGACCTGAAATTTCACGTTTCCAATACAGGACTAATCGTTTTTGGGCGTTCGTAAGTTTACAGGAAATTGATTTCTCCTGACACTGAAATCCTTTTACCGGCCTCCAACGCATTTCTCTTGAGATGATTGCTATTCATTGTTTTTTCTATAGTGCTATACAGATATTCAAGTCTTACTAAAAGTGTATGCTTAATTTTGCCACAGTGTAGATGCATTTTCTCCTTAATTTCCTTTTTTACTCTTATTGATTTGGCTACATCATTTGAAAATATCAGTGACGTGAATATTACATTATTCTTTGTTGTCATATAATGCTTATCTTTTCATCTGTGTTCTAGGCAGTTCTTCATTTATCATTGTGCTTGGTTATCACATGCCTAGATGATATTTCCAGTGCTTGGCTTATGAGCCTGAATTTTGTAATCCAATCCAATCTTTATTGATTTTTTCTCAAGAATGAGAGTTGAATCCGCCATGTTTTGTAATTGTATGAGTTCAAATGATTATTGGGTTAGATGCAGTATGATAAAGCGTCTTTCAGAAATCGCATTTGTATGTATCCTGTTCCTCGTTTCTGTCTTTGTACCGTTCAGATATTTACCATCTTCGTGGCATGTCCCTACCTGTGATTTTTTTCCTTATTTTCCTGAAAGTGGCTTTTTTTTTAGATACCCATAGCCATTAGAACATAATAGGAAAATAAAAAGAGATCCCAAGAAATATCTCATTGTGGAGAAAATAGAATATGAACATACGTTGGGAGTAAGTTACCAGAGTGTGATTCCTTTAAATCTTTTTCTTTTTTAATCATAAGCCACGAATTTACAACGAAACCCTGCTCAGAATCTTCAAGAATGTACACGTCTACCAAAATTACCCTTAAATTTAGCCCAACAAAACGTATGTAAGTAGGGAGTACACATCCTCCCATGTCGGCACTAGGGCGTGACATTATTAAGGCTGGTTTCGACAGTGATGGTGAGGGGGCAGTCGGTAGGTGCTGTGCGTGAAGCCATCTGCCGATACGGCGCATGTTGTAGTAGGCTGTGCAGGTGACGTCGCATTACGTAAGGAAATGGTACAGTACGATCTTCCGTAGTTTTCTGTAGTGATTGAAGAGTTGAGTTGGCAACATCGCAACGACTGGCGCGTGTCCCGACCAATTTACCTTATTTGTGTTCCTCCTTAGTGTGGCTGCAGGGCGGTTCCCGGCAGTAACAACAACCCTAGGATGAAGATCCTCCCGCCGTAGTCATGTCGATGTTACCAAACATGAAAGCTTGTAACGTAATACAGGATTGGGATACTACACATCCTAGCTCGGTATTCGATATTTGGACTCGGCATAGTTAACGTTTTTGGGTATAGTTTAAAGTCTCGCCCATTCATAGTGGGCGACTAGTTTTAAAGCCTAACTTATGAACCCGACGGACTGAACTGAAAGAAAACATAACCTGTTTCAGTTGTTTTCCTTTTTATCTTTAACTTAGGTTGCATTATGGATGTAGGCAGCCGTAAATTTCACGTGGAAAACACATAAATGACGTGCTACGCTTTTGGTACAGCCTTGGCGTGCTTGGCGGTTACTATATAAGCTTTAAAGAGCATTGATATAAAACATGAATGAACGATGCAGTACGCCTCCAGTAAAGAAAGCCACGGCCATCCAAGCGGCGCATGCCATCTCGGCTGAGCACCTTGACTGTTGCAAAGCGCATTTGAGCTGGAGAGGGCGGCCCCGAGGAGTGGCAAGACAACTTTGTTGAACCTAAGCTGATTATCGTGGCGAGAATACCTTGAAAGAGAGATTCAGATTTTTTCGTTATATGACTGACACAGATTAGTTGTGGCTCAAGAACTTGAAATAGTTACACCACTTCTAGAAGTTAACGAACCTATGAGAATTAAGTTTCCCGAACAGCTGACATGTGCCGTACTTGCTGTGGTCCCAGAGTTTAAGTGCGTTCAAATGTAAGCAAAACAGGTGCAAATGACAGTGTTTACATGAGAAAGACGAACAACAGGAGGCCTGATTGGCCCACGACTGGGTTGTCTGGTAAAAAAAAAAAAGCTTGTTTATATTTTTAGCTTATAACACTAAAAACTAAGGTAATTCTCTTATCCTAAGAAAACATAGATTTGCTTTGATTCTGTTGATTTCTAGAAGTGTTTTTCCCTTAAGTTAATCAACTTATTGATATATGTGTTCTAGCCACTTCTGCGATAACCCCTCACTTTATCTGTTTTACCTTCCCCACAACCAACTATTGTTTGATGAAATGATTCACAATTTTCCGTTTGTAGATTTCTTAATTTCAGCAGGCCCAGTCCTCTGTTCTTAACGCTACCTCGCTAATGCGGGAAATGACGAATAGTATAAAATATATATATATATAAAGCATGTCAATTATCCTAGGAACTAATGCACTCGTATGATAATCAGCTACGTATGGCACCTCTGGGTATTGTAACAGCTAACCCTTTGCTTTTGAGAATAGAATTTTGAGTCGGAGTCTTAATGTCGCAGATGACAAGTGCTCTACTTTGTAGTGCAGCGTCGGCCATCGTAGCTTCTACAGGACCAGAAGATCTGTCAAGGATCATATTCTGCGCCAGTCATAATATCACGGTAGAGTTACGAAAATATAATTCCAAGTATATGAAAGAAAAAGGTGGTAAAGAACGGAGTTTCATAGAGGGGCAACTTCGTTAAAGTTAGGTGCAAGGTTGTACCAATGCAGTTTGCTTCATACCAGGTATAGTTCGGTCATGTTTATCTGCAGATTGTAAGGACAAGGAAAACTTGACAGTACAAATGTTTTTCCCGTGAGGTCTTGGAATATGAGTTTAGGAAAGTGACACCAAGTTTAGTAGAAATGTGATTAAGGGGAAACTAATAAAGCTGAGTTCTCGAGAGATTTGTAGAACGTTAAGATCAATAAGAACAAAACGGTACATTGCTCGCAGTAGAGTGAACTATGGGAATTATGATACTGCTACAGCGAATGAGGACTGGCAAGCTAAAGCTCAGTTGTAAACGGAAGACAAAAAAGATAAAACATTGAAATATTAATGGTAAGACGACTTGGCCACGTAGGGGGTGCTGTCTGAAGCATTACGTAATAATACATGTCACCTGTAGTAAATAAGATTATCCATCCCTTACCTGTAAGAAGCTTTTCTCCTTGCGAACGTTACGATCGTGTCTCCTGCCTTCCATATCTTGACTTAGCCTATTCCAAGTTCACTCTCAGGAAGTTTTGTGTAGTTTTCAGAGCTAACTTTAACAACCGTATCTTTCTGTAGTTAACACACTGTAATATTTACAAATGCCACCACTATTGTAAGTTGTTTTTGTATCACAGAAACTTTCACAATAAATGTCTAGACTTTTCTTATATGCTCAAACTTAAACTTGTCTTGATCTTTCTTTATCAAAAACCCTGTTGTCCATAGCACATAGCAGCTTTTTTTTTTTTAATATTTCCATTCACACACTAGATCCTTGGCATTACTTCACAGCACTGGATTATCACAAAGGAACCCAGATAAATTTCTGGGGACCAAGAGTCGACGATTTCGCTGCTGTAGAGAATGAAGTCGAGGGTTCGTTGCGCTGGTCTCGGAAGTCGTTAGTTGTCGATGACGCTCGGAAGGGAGGACGCACGGGAGACGCCGCTCTGCACCTGCAAAACGAAAACTATAACCAAAAGGTTCCACCTAATTTAGTTCGCCTGAACCAGTAATTATCAACACATGAATTAGTGAACGTGCTAGTGTGGAGGTCGTGCGGGCGATGCTTCTAAATACGCATCAACGCCGGCGGGAGACTTAGTCTTCCGTTGTTGAATATGGCCACAAGTGTGACGAGCACTGCCCACTTATGTGGATGCCCCTCCCCCACTACCCTCAGAGCTCACCAGTGATCGGCGGTCACCACCTGGAGCTGCTGCTGGGGGCACGAGGACACCCGGAGCCCAGCACTGGCCAGCACAGGACGCCACAACGCGGCCGCTACTGTGGACACAAGAAGATAGTGTGCCACGCGCGAGCCAAAGGAGTTCACGGGACCGGTGCCAAGTGGCGCCCCGGGCTGCAGCCTGCCACCTTTTGAGGTTCATATAAATTATCGAACATCATGTGTTAGGTTCTATGGGACAGCCATTATCCCAAGCTAGCCGGCAAACCCATGCACACGTGTTCTCATGAAGTTAGTTAATTACATAGTGGACCTTGGAAAATTATTCTGAAACAGGAATATCGCAAATGGGTAACAATCCAACCTTGACCCAAAATTTTGGAGATAGTCTCACAAAGGCCGATATTTATTATTAACTACGTTTAGACCACGTATTTCCTCGATTTGTTCTGGACACCTCCCATGCAGATTTTGGCCACACCGCTCTGGCCCGGTTACAACTTCCGTTGCCCCTAATATTTCCCGTTCTGGTCCTGGCCACACCATCCATCCTGGTGTTATAGGCCAAACTTCGTTCTGGTCCTGGCCACAGATTCCGGCCCTGGCCATCAATTATGGCAATGGCCACATCTCCGATTCTGGCCCTGTCCACAATTCCCGTTCTGGCTCTAGCCATCACCCATTCTCGCCCTTGCTACATCCACCATTTTGGTTGGCCATTCCCGCTCTGGTTCGGGCCATCTTCCACACTTGCCCTGGCCACACCTTCCATTCTAGCCCAGATGACCTTGTTGAGGCCCTAGCCACACCTACCATCATGACCCTTCCCCTCCGCCCATTCTGGCCATGGCCACCTTTCATTGTGGTACACCATCTGCCGTTCTGGTCCCGGCCTCACCTTCCATTCTACCCCTGGCGACACTTGTTTTGCTCCTGGACGCACCATACGTTCCTAACCTGATCCTGGCCACAGCCGTTCTGAGGCCGCACCTCCCGTCTACCCTAGATGACACCTCCCGTCTGGTCCTGGCCACACCATCTCCCGTCTAGCCTTGGTGGCACCTCCCGTCTGGCTACGGTGACGCCTTAATGACTGAATTTCCGCTTCTCTCGTCTCCCGCGTGGACTGAGCACCTCATGGAAGAGAGAGGTTTGTCATAGGATGGGGGCCAGGGTTGTGATGCTGTGTTGGGCCATACTGAGCTGTATTGGGTGGTAACCGTGTTTAGGACTGGAACTTCCTACAGAGGTAGGGTTGGCGGTAAATGATTGCGGCTGGCCATGGGTGTGGAGGCGTGACCCCAGGTGCCGAAGGATGGATTATGTACGTCAAGCGTGCTTCACACAGTGTGAGAACGATTTACACCCTGTAGCTGTAGAAAAATAGTATATGTAGGGGCGCTGAGGGAGTGTTTACCTTGTGGCACTGGTGGTATACTAAGGGATGTTTACGTAGTTTTGCTGAGGGTGTTTACGCAGTGGTAATGGGTGCCACTGGGTTTTGGGGGACTGTTAGGGGAGTGGGAAGTGTACATGCAATGGTGGTGGAGGAGTCTTTGCAAAGGGTTGACACTGGCGAGGGTATGAGAACAGGGTATACCTTCTAGTTGTGGAGCAGTAGTTTACTTAGAATTTTGCAAAGAGGTTTTGGTAACCCCAGGATGATTGGTGTCACGTGTAAGATGAGGTGGGATAATAGAGAAAGATGAGTTTTACCAAAGTAGAGCTATATAAACCAGAATGGGGACAGTGAATGGTTAGCTGAGTGAGTTTAGTCTTATCCATCTCTCTTGATACTGCACACATGGCCCCTTACTCGACAAGGATGTATTTGAGTGTTATGCACTAGGCTTTGTGTCATCTGCGTATCTGCAGAACTGTCAGAATGGTATATTTTCCTTTAAAGAGGTATGGTTGTGCTTTAACGTTTTATGCGGTTGTTAGTTGTGGAGATTATGCATTTTAGTGGAATCTTTGGGCAGTGGGAAAGCTCAGTGTATTTGTATAATCCCCGTGAGAAACTTTGGCCCTTCCGAGGTAGCCTGTGTGGTGACATCTCTTGGCGATTTCTGTAACTACGATGCTCACGTGCCCGCCACGCTGCGACATTGTTGCGTCATTCAAGTCGTATTTTTACAGTAAACACTTTTTAGGAACACATATGTTAATGGCGTTGATTTCCGGAGGAATTTGGTAAACATGCATGGTCTTATTAACCGTAAGATGGGATTTTGTTACGTGAAACATGTGTAAAGACTGTACACTGGTAAGAAATATTCTAGGATGTTTTAAGCAGGAATGAGAAGACAGCGATTTTGCTGAAAACATGATGCTGAATCCGACAGTCGTGCATATCATACGTTCTTGAAGGGATGATGGCCTAGCCTTTATCCTGGACGGCCAGGTTAAAAGGCCAGGTGATCATCACGCCATCAAGAATTGTATCACTATGTTCAGAAGGTCAACTTTCCTTGCACTTTCCGCTGGGTGTGTGCCAGGGCCTTCGCCCCATACATACGTCTCCTGGCCGCGGGTTTTGGACCGGCAGACAACAAAGACGACAGACAACATGGTGCCAACGGAGAGGTATTTCGGGAGGTCGGTGTGCTTGGGGTGCCCTGCTCCCCCGGCCTGTGTTAGCTTAGTGACGACGCCTTGCCATCGGCGCCCCGACCATTGTTAACTTTAAGGGCACCTCCTACTCCCGACCATTTGTAAGGCCAGGAGCGACCTTTTCCTACTCCCGACCATTTGTAAGGCTAGGAGCGACCTCCTCCTACTCCCGACGCCTGACCATTGTTAGTTTAAGGTCACCCTGCTCCCGATGCCCGACCAGTGTTAAATCAAGGGGACCCTGCTCCCGACTCCCAGTCACTGTTAAGTTAGGTCACTTCTGAAGTGACCTTCGGTCTTAACACTCAACGAGTCGTTCGTGGAGTGGCTGATGGCCTGGATGGTGTCAGCCGTCAGCAGTTGTAGGGTGTGGTCACACCACCATTTTGGTTCGAGACGTAAAAACTGCCATTTTTGTTACCCCGCGGCGACCAGCTGGCGAAGGTGGGGTTGTGGAGAAGGACGGAACTTTCCTGCTGGCGGAAGAAAGTCCCGCTGGTTGGGGATTTTGCGGTGTATGTTGTGAGGGGTTAGGTTAGAGTTCGTCATCCATCCGAGAACACAGCATTGTGGAAATCCTCCTCTAGCACACTATCAACACCTGGAGACCAGGTGTGTTATCGGCCATTAGCTGGACGACATGATCCTTGAGCACGACGACACGACCGTTGAACACAACGGCTCGACCCTTGAATATGATGGTCATGCCTTTGTCCTCATCATTAAAGTCTCAGATCAAACGCCAGGCAAGTCATACCCAAGGGTCGGTCCGTTGTGGTCAAGAGGTTAATACTGAGGGAAAGGAGGATGTGCAATTGTGTTAATATGCTCTTGTGTGACCTGTGAAGGAACGCTTTATCAGATGTATTCCCCAGACACGAGCGTGAAGAGTACTAGTCATTACTCTTGTTGTCATACAGGTCTCAGCTGACGTGGTACTGAAGAATTGATTGGGTGTCTCTTTTGGATCTCTTTAAAGGCCGTCAACGTCAAGTCACATCCGCCAATTGAATAATTAAAGTCTTTAAAACCTTCCTCTGGTATTAGAGGTGATTCCAAGACCACCTACACTCAACATTCATGTTGCGGCATTCAAGATGTCGCAATGTTTCTCAAACAACCGTGTCTAAAACAACAGTAAAGATTTATCCAAAGCGAAATACCCAACCCGCGCTCTTCCATCTTCTGGATTTTTTTTTTTCAAGTTGTCCTTCAGAATTTCCTCTCCTGCCACTGGCATACGATCATTTCCCCACAGATGTAGGCCATTATGGCGTACCAACTCAAACTCTCAATTTCTCACACAAACACTTTTCGTTATAGGCGCTCTTTCCCTGTGTGTTTCGCATCCAAGTAACGTATACCTTCCAGAGGAGTTTTACACACACACACACACACACACACACACACACACACACACACACACCTATGAGAAATGAATA
>JAUTXX010453462.1:0-22913 GCA_032273605.1 Panulirus laevicauda
AGATAACCATAACTGTCTAGGAGGCCAGAAGGATGTAAGAGACGCGTTTCCTGGAAACATTGTTTACGAGTCCTTGGAAAACTAACACGTCAGTCGCTTTGGAAGTCATACAGTTCTTGATAGCTACATGGCCTTCCTTTGAATACCACACCACCACGTAAGCGGCATACGCATGTGAACATTTTTTTCCGTTGTATTTTCTAAATAACACCAACGTTAACCTAATCACACTGACAGACTTGAAAGCTGGCATTCTTTCCTCAGCACAGTGAATCACAGGACCCCACACTAACCAAATCTGGCGCGCATTAAAGAAAATCCACTCTTATGCGACCACTCAAGCTTCAATTCATGGAGCACTCCTGACCCATTCCAATGAAATCCCATCTCCCAAAGAAGACACTAAACATATTTATGAGACACTACTCAAACATAAGCCACAAACCAACCACGTCGCTGAATAGGAAAGCCATGGAATATCTTACTGAAAATCCCCCCAGAAATACCTGCTTTGTTGAGATCAGGTACCCTACACTTTGCTGGTAATGATACAAGAATGCTAGTATTTTGTGCCAATTGATAATTTACTGCTGGAACCATCTGGAAGTGGGTAGCCCCGCCATGCCCGATGGAGGTCATTTTGACCAATAAACTTTCACCTTCGTGAGAGCTTATTGCGTCTATGTATTTTCGATACTGAACAGTCTTTTTTTTTCCTACCTTAATGCCTTCAATGGAAGCATCTGTAGAGTTCACAGTGCTTTGGTACTCTCTTGTTTTTCTTGTGTATTTTCCTTATGGTCACGGCTGACGTTGCCAGGTGGTCGGTTGGGGGTTTTCGGCCAAGGCCGTTTGTTGCATATGCTTGACGAACTCCGCTGCAGGAAGAGCATCACTGCAAGTTATAATACCGCGTTGGTTTTATTAGTTTCCTTGTGTACACCCTTTTCACATAGGTGAGTTTCCCTTGTTAATGTGGCCACTAAATTCCATTAGACAATCATTTACACTGCAGCAGACAACGAAAAGTCCCACAGATTCTGATGGTTAGAATGGAGCGTTGCGGAGCTTAGCCGAACGCACTGACTATCAACTCAGTTGTCTTGGTCCCAGACCTTGTTAACTGTGGAGGTAATAAAGAACGTATATAACCCACGGAGGGTATATGAAAGCATGTTTATAGCATCTCATTCATTAGTAGAATTACTAGGAATAAAAACCACCAGGGTGTAGTAGCTCTCTAGACCAGGTGTAAGAAATACATAAAAACATGTGCAGATGATGTAAGGCCTTTTTTATGTTAAAAGGCTCCAGTCCTTGTCAAGGCCAGGCTTTCAGTAAGATATGAAAAAATGACTATAAAAGAATGTTGAGGTACGGAAAGAAGAAAAATGATTATCTAAGAAGTTTTAAGGATGTGGAAAGCCTGCTTTTCGAAAAGTGGCAGGTTGTATGAAGAGGTGAAGAGTTCCAAAGCTTAGCGGCGTAGGGAAAGAAGTAGTCAATACAACGGCCCAACCCTGAATCGCCGACGACCGCACCATCATCATATGACGCGGTGGCTAGCCGAGTATTACGTGGTCTAGCTATTGGCGGAGGCACGCAATGAGCTAGTTCTCGGGAGCTGAAACTAAAGCATTAAAGAAATGGAGGTAGAATCAACATTGCCTCAGAGGGCACATGGGTCGAATTTTGAGGTTAGATCGCTAGGGTTGAGAAGGCGGATTGCTTTAGACTCGATTCTTTCCTGTTATTACATAGAGCTAGAACTACCCTGTATGTAAGAGCTGTATTCCATACAGGGACCAATGACTCCCATTGTAGACTGCTTTAGGTTTCAGTATATGCACTCCAGTTTCTCAGCGACAGCCTTAGGTATTTGTGTAATCTGGAGTTTCCAAGACAAATGAATTGTTGCAGTGGAAATGGGAACTAGGGAGAGACTCCGAGACTTTGGAAATAGTAGAAGTCAAGAGATATAGAACGATAGTTAGAAGGGTGAAAATGGTCACTCCTCTGTGAGACAGGATGAACCCATGCATGTTTTTTTTAGCCAAGCGAAAACGAGAAAATGACGAGCAAGTACGAGCACAAGCTGAGAACCACAGTCCTTCAAAGCACGAAGAGGGACGGCACCTGTCCCATACGCTGTGCTTGTGTACATAGGAAAAAAGTGAAGGAAAGGAAGTACTATGGAAATTACTAAAGGCGTTTTGGGTTCAAGACTAAAGTGCTATGGAAATTTCCAGAGGTGTTTTGGACTAAAGGCTAGAGTAACCTTTTTGTAGACGAAGAGAAGGGGTTGTCGCACTTCCTTTGGTTAATGGAACGACTCTCGTCACGGATAACATGGTTGCTGTGATTTCCGGAGGAAATGAAAGCTTAGTGCGTGTCGAAGGAATGAGAGTTTTGCGCACACTCCATGTGTATTCTGTCAACTGAAAAATAACGCCAGTGGAAAAGTAAGAGGCACCATAAGTATAATGAAAGTATGATCGTATGACTGATAATTGATTTCTCTCAGAATATCGAAAACTGCATATCTTTCTATAGAAAATCTAGGAACATAGTGGATATACACGTAACTTATACGTTAAGTAAGATACAGTGTATATAAGGTTAGTTTAGGTGAGGTAACAGCCAGTCTGCACTTGATAATAAAGCTAGTAAACCTGGGAATAAAGTAGTTGCTTGGTCCCAGAGGTTAGAGATATGTCCCTATAGCTGATGTATGGCAAGGAATGTCATTTCATCTTTGTCTTAAAAAGAGATGGTCAGTCTTAAACCAAGGTAGTCAGTTTAAAGTTTACGTAACAGCTACTCTTGGTGATGGGCACTGAACATTTTTTCCTTTCAGTAAAGAGGACATTTGTGAGGGCTCCCTATGTGAAGAAAGTTTACCCTTGATTTGTAATTACAGACTGCCAACTGAAACGTTATTTTCCTGACTATTAGACCTTTTGTCCTAGTGAGTTGATGTATATTTCAGACTTGCAGTTAACTTAGGCGATTACTTATATTGTCAAATTTTATTTATGGCTGTCACATGAATGTCTTTAACTGAGACAGTTTTCTCATTTTCTCTTTCACAGGTAAGATGACAAGAAACTTCCCTTCTTGTTACCGTGGAGCCAAGTATGTATAAGAACACAGACACCTTTCCGTGGTGTAGTGGTAAGCGTTAATGACCATGAGTCACCTCGGGCCCGCATGGGTTCGAATCTTGGGCGTGGAGTCGGCTTACAATACACCCAGCTGTCCATCATCCTTACATGACTGGCCGATAAATGGACACCTAGCTTAGGCTGGTGTGTGTGTGTGTGGACAGGAAAAAAAGACATTGTACATATATAAGAGGTTAAGAGACGGGGCCACACTAAAATAAAACTTACTCACCGTAACACAAGTAGTAATGAAACACACACACACACACACACACACACACACACACATTGCAGCTGTTGGTAGGAGCAGGCTTAAAGGCCACGTCGCCAAGAAACACAACGTTTGAGGTGTTCTTGACGCACTGCCACTTGTCATTCATTAGCATCTTGGGAACGTTTTCTTAAGGAACCATTTAAACAATGAATGAAGCATCGAATTACAAGCTGTTGTAACGCTTGTAATAGAACTAAGATGTAACCAATGATTTTAAATGTGGCAGCTTAGTTATTGTATGGCTGGGGCTGTGGCGAGTTTGGGGAATGAATGGATGGGTCGGGTGTCTGGTGTTGGTAATAGTGGGACAGACCTGTGACGAGGGACGGGCGGCCATGAGTCATGGGGGTCGAGGCCTGATGACTGTCTCCCACCATGCTTGAGGGGCTCCCCCACCCACTGTCCACCACCAACGTGGTACCACCTCCACTGATGTTGCTGCCTCGCTCTTACTGACCCTCCCACACGCACACCTCCTGGTTTTACTCTCATGGGGATATACAACTGGCGAGCGCAAGTGTATTTGTGGCGGTGGTATGTGTGTCCGTATGTGTATATGTTTTCTGTGGATCTAAGTGTCTACATATCCGTGTGCTTTCTTGTGTGGAGGGTGTAGGGCCATTATGATCAAAATGATCAAACCGAAGAGGAAAGTCTACACTCTTAGACCACCATCCATTAAGCTGTCTTTATAATCGTACAGGTGATTAATTAGGATTACATTGTATGCATTTTAGAATTGGTTTGTTTTAGTAGTCCAACTTTTGGTGAATTTACAGCTTTTCTCTACCCCTTTATTTTGAAATAATTTTGCTCCCACGACAGTATGTCGTATCTCTGATTCTATACATGATAATGTTATTCGATATTTGTTCTTTGAGGAATTATTTCAAGAGTGATTGCGATGGCTGGCTTTTGTTACCCCAACACCGATAAGCTTAGGAACTACGTGTTTTGACGAGGCTTTTCTATACAAGCTCCTTTTTTAAAAGTCGGGTTCTCCGTTTCCTCCAGAACTCTTGGGTTATTTTTCATCCTCATGTTTGTCATTTTCGCTTACATATATATCCGTATATGTGACTTACGGTGTGAAAGGGATGGGACGCAGCGTGGTGAGTAGCGTGCGGGATGGGGGCAAGCGGAGTGTGGGGTGGGGGGAAGAGCGTGTAGGGCGGGGAGAATTGTGTGGGGTGGGAATCAGCAGTATGTTGGGGGGAGACGAGGACTAACGTGAGTCATGCAGGTGGCCCCAACGCCTGCCATAATGTGCTGTTCCAGAGAGAGAGAGAAAAAAATAGCTTATAATGCCTGTTATTTTAAGAAGAAACGAACCAAAAAATCATTATTGCATTAGTCAAATGTGATGTAGGTAGATGGGTGTGAATCACGTCTGAGTATTCTTTTACGAGAAAATGTTAAAAAAGAATTCTTCTTGATCGAGAATTAACTTCATAAGGTTGTGTATTGGTAAGTGTATCTTTACACGTTGCTACTGCTCGGGTGTTTAACTTAAGGTTGTGTATTGGGAAGTAAATCTCTGCTACTGCTCGGGTGTGGGTTAGGGCTGGCTGTGGCAAGCTGGGAGACGGAATGGCACGGCCGGCATCGACCCCAAACCTCACCTTTCCCTGACACCACTCACATTGCCAACCTGCATGGTTATTGGCTTAGTTGGGTGCGGCACCGCAGGTAGTGGCAACACTCGCACGTGTTGGTGGTGGGTGGTGATGGTGGTGAGCGAGCATTGAGCTGGCAAATGATACCAGCTTGCTCCAGGCGCAGGGCAGTCACCAGGACAGTACAGCAGACTCAGCAGGAGTTGTATGTCCCAACAGACTGTGGCGATCGTAGCGATGACTCGTACGTATGTCCCAACAGATAGTGGTGACCATAGCTTTGACTCATCCACCCATATGTCCCAGCGGTGCTAACCGTAGCTAAGGCTCTCAAAAGAATTGAGGACTCGGCTTGGCTTGAGGCATATGAGGGGTCGAGTTATATCAGTTTTCCACTTCTCGGATCCCGTTTGTGTTGAAATTTTCTCTGTAAGTCAGTCGGGGGTTAGTAGGTGCTCAGTATCCAGGCTTGGATTCCCCGCAGCACGTTTTCATAGCTTCCTGTGCTCTTAGCGAAATGAAGAATTGTTTTACTTGTGTGTGTGTGTGTGTGTGTGTGTGTGTGTGTGTGTGTGTGTGTGTGTGTCTAGCCCATGTATTCCTTCTCATCGAGACTTTTCACTGTCTCCCATCCATATTACTTTGCATTCAATCTGGGTACAATACTCTAACCAAATATCAGACTAGCTTTGGAGTTTGTCTCGGTCCCCTTGTACATGGATGCAGTCCTCATCATTCTTTACCTATCACATGACCTTGGCATCATCTGCAAACTTATTCACATATGAGTCCAGTCCATTTGGCAAGTCATTTCCACAGATAAAGAACAGTGGTTGTAGGACTAAGCCCACTGATGACCCCCATCCTATTTCGAGAAGCCCATCTGACTTGTGTCCTTTTATGTTCCTTTCACCAAAGTAATTTTTTTCTATCCATCTATCAAAGTTTCGAGGAAAGTGTCATCCATATAAGTACAAGATTTATTCACATTTATTGGTAAACTTCATGTCTCTCATCATTAGATATAATTGATCGCAGTTCTCCGCTCCAACTCGCTAAACCCTTTCATACCTTATTTATCCTGCAGTTACAAGACATATCTCCGGCATCTTATCTTTCAGCAGGATGGACTCCCTCCAAACCTAGTAGGAAACGCTAGAACATTAAACGTTTAAACAAAACTTTTTCAAACATTCCAAAAGTACGGCCGGCTAGTTTTCCCTCAGTTGTAACCCCTTTGAATTCTTATCTTTGTCGCTTTGGAAGAAAAACTATCATAATGAAAATTTGCGTGTTTGTGCAGCTGTCTTATCCATTCCTACAGCTGTGGTGGGTGATGCGTTTTCAGAGAGAGCTCAGAATAAAGCTGATTACACGTAATGATGGGAGATACTGTCGAAGAATGCTAATAACTCTGTATAAACGTTGCAGTCATGCGGATGACGTTTTCCTCAAAATTCTGCGATCTCAAATGATAAAACAAGTTATCTTGGCTGCCAACCAGATGGCCCGGAGTTCCACGCTCGGTTTAAAGTGGCAAATAGTTTCCGTGTAGATACTTGACTGTGACATTTTCTCATCCTTCACAGTTTATACCAGAGTTAGTATAACAATCGGCTAAGAACTCTTCGACCTTCATATCAGGTCTCTCTATGGTTCTCCGGAAGATAACTTGATATCAGAAAATTTTCAACTTTTTTTTATTTCTTCTATTATTTTCCTGTCATTCGCGTTGGTCCGCGATTTCGAGCATGATTTTGCCGATCTTGTGCCGGCTGCTGTAGCAAATATTCAGTCAATATTAAATGAAAAATGCATGGAAAACGCCTCTGAAATGTAGGAGTATGTTGGTCGAATAGAAAATACAAACACCAAGGAATTCAAAACAGCAAACAGGCCTCTGTTGGGATATTTCGAGGCTGATTGTGATAGATGAAGATATCAGAGACACAGGTTAGTGTGGTAGAAGTTAGAATGATCTTATAGAAAATATAGCTGAAAAATTGGTTAAATATGTGAAAATGGTAAGTTTGATGTTGAACTCATGTAGAATACAGCAGAAAAATTGGTTGAATGTGTGAAAATGATAGGTTGGGTGTTGAACTCATAGAGAATACAGCAGAAAAAAAATTTAAACGTGAAAACGATGGGCTGGGTGTTGAGAACTTTAAAGACGAGGGAGTAAAGAATAAAGACCCTGTTCAAAGCTCCTGACTCCTTCCCTCCGTACTGGATAGCTATTGTCGTCTTGCATCACCGAATAGGGTTAGAAAAATTGGCGAGGTAGACGTACGTAAGGTTCTTGACCGCCCGCATATGGATTATTCAACTCGAGTATGTTTCATTCAACACGAGTAGGTTCTTAGAATGACTTATCATTGTGCTTATTTGGGAGGTAAACGCGCGGGATAAATGGTGAAATACTTTTGATTTTTTTTTTTTTTTTTGTAAGGCATAGTCCCAGACTTCTATCCAAAGATAATTCCTTCCTGGATTGGCTATGCCTAGGAGAAAGAGCGACTTAAATCCATTGAAGAAGGATATAACGCCGCATGGAACATTGAGGAAAGCAAGCCATAAAATGTAAAGGGTTCGAGTCTTTTCACGTCAATACCAGCAGGTGTATGGGGCGACGCGGGAGGTGGGATGTGAGAGGTGTGGTGATGATGCTGTAGATGGGCAGGATATGAAAGTAAAGGGATGGTGCGGGTAAGAATGATTCGTAAGAATGTCAGGTGCCTGGCGCCTGACTGAGTGACTGAAGCCCTGTGCACATTACAGTGTGTTGAGCGTTGAGGCCGATGGCTGGTGTGTGCCGGCCCCAGCACCAGCTGGTGTGTGGCCTTGGCACCTGGTATTCGACCTCTCATCTGCTAACACCACTGCTCTCCACCCGACCCCCCCCCCACCTCACCCACATGCACCAGCTGGTGTGTGCCGGACCCAGCACCAGCTGGTGTGTGGCATCGGCACCTGATATTTGTCCCCTGATTTGCTTACACTGCTATACGTCAGACCGCCTACTTAACCCTGGCACCTACTAGTGTGTACCCTCGACACATGATAGTCGAGCCCCTCACTTGCCTCACGTCAGCAGTGTCTGGCGATAACCCAGAACCTATTCCTACCACACCAAGTGACCCGCCTGGCTTGTCATTGCCCTGAAGATCACTAGAGTGGTTGAGGGGACGGCCTGGCACCCAGCCCACACTTGGTGTCCCCAACTGAGTTCTGTGCTGTGGCCGCCTCCTCTCTACCCGCCCGCCGCGCACGCACACATGTACGTCGCTTCAACGCCTGGGGCCAGACGGCCACTCGCTGATCATGAAGGTGACACCACTGAGGTTATTCATCCTCCCCCTCCCTCCTTAAAACCTCACATCACAGGGGCTGCGATGCAGTTGTCTGGGTCAAGAGTCATCACCATGACTCCCTCCCCCTTCGCGCCCCTTAAAAACCTCACATCACAGGGGCTACGATGCAGTTGTCTGGGTCAAGAGTCAACACCATGACTCCCTCTCCCTCCGCGCCCTCCCTCCCTTTTTTTTTTTTGAAAGATAAAGGCGTCAGAGTGACGACTGCAGCCAGCCTTATGAGAACGATGATCATCCCTTAGCATACAAGTGTTTAGATTCATCACCTTGATGTCCTATTCTTTGCACTTGACGTTTTAAGATTCGTCAGGCATGAACCTGATACGAGCCCCTGTATCTAGTCGGCTCGTCTGCCGTTTCCCCCCCTTTTACTTTGCTGATTTTTAGCCCACAAATTTTGAGGCTATACTGCAGGAACCCTTGAAGATTTGGGGGACTACAAATATCTAGGTTACACTGAAGAAACGGAAGGAAACAGAAAATAATTCGTGACAATCGTTGGAGGAGTTTAGAACGATTGCAGTCGGCTGGGATGCTCGTAAACTTGATACTTAAATATCATAAGGGAACTCTATGAAAAGTATTTGATGAAGCGTGTTTAAGTGGCTAATATGGAGATAACTTGATGATGGTTTTGGGGGAAGTCAGCCCTCACATGCTGTACTCTGACATAGGGATATACAAGTGGAAGGCAAAGGTAAGTCGGTATAAGGTTTGGCTGAACGTTTGTTGAGCTGAGAAGGAGCGACACCTCTCAGTCATACATGCGTCCGCGCCCTCACCCACCACCAGCAAAACGAAAGCCAAATGATCTCTTTTATCTTTCTTAAAAGAAATGAGATAAGAAAGATACTTTTTCAAGTGGAATATCGATGAATGAATAAGTAATTAGATATGAAATGTTTGTGAGAAAGTGAGGTGCTTGCGAGATGGGTAGAAATACTCACACAACCATATGAATGTCTTGTATGTAATGAGATCGCATGGGAATACATGGGAAGGATAAGATAACAGGGGACCTGATAGTTCAGTGACGAGGTTATCTGCCGGAGGACAGTAGTCGTATCCAAAAGAATATGTGCTCGAAAGGGTACAACCCCCGTGTTTGCAGTAGTTCCCAGATCTTAAGACGGTTAATTGCATCAACGTGCGCTATGGTAAATCGCCCCTGCCATAGAAAAGGTATGTTACCACACACAGTATTCCTGTTTTCAGAGTAGCCATGTAAAAGTAGTGTTGCTATAAATACAGAAAAAAACAGTTTTTTACTTTGGCATGTGAGTAGAAAGAGAACTTGAATGTAATTCAAGAAGAAACTTGAGTTGTACGCGATGTATGTTATCATTTTGGCATAAATGGATTTCCGTGCCTGTTGGCCGCCAGTTGATGAGAGAAGCATGAATGCAGCTTTCTACCAGACAGTGGCTGGAGTATAGACAAGTGGACCAAAACCCCCTCAGCTTGTTTTATTCATCAGTAGATATGTTTAGTAAGTGTGGTACTGAGTTTCCATCTAAATATCAGTTTATTGGGATTATCTGAATATTCTCCTCCCAATGTTTATCTTGACTAGGGTAAGTTATATTATGTTATGCAGTGCTGGGGGGAAAAAAAAGAAAAACCATTGAGACCGTAGCAATTGAATTCTGCCACATAACAAAGACCTGAGTAGAGTCACTGTACATGAAACATGTTACCACATTAAGTTTGACTGAGATGTGGCTTTTTCCTGCTCTTCCAGGTGGTGAGCCTGCGAGACTTCTTTTACGATGATGACATTTTCATAGCATACGGCCCTGAGAGGCTCTCTCATGACGACTTCGACCTTGATTCTGAAGGTAAGCATTAGGTACAAATTTTTCATTGTTTTACCCCTGATTTCTGCATATATATATATATATATATATATATATATATATATATATACAATCACCACTGGAAAGAAAATTAAAATGGTGAGTACCTTCATTTATTACATCCTCAGACAGAGGACCTTAAAAGCACAGATATCAGTTAGGCGGGGTATCATAATCCCCATGGAGTGCAGGTGGGCACTAATCTATGACCTGACATCTGACCTTCCTATCCTTACATTGTGTGGACAGGGTTATTCTGGTGGATACTTCTTAATAATTATTTAACAGTTTGTTACATTTAAAGTGGCCAAAAGACATGTTTACAGTATGATCATATGTGCCAGACATCAAGCATGATTATATTTCTTTCACTGAAACAATTTGATTTAGCTATGGTCTTAGCTCCTTCCCAGTCGATATGATGATCAAAGGCAGCCTTGCGTTGAAATAAGCCGTTGCTTTGTTGAATTAAGTAAATGTTTGGGATACTGTGATTTATAACCATTGTCATATATATTGTAGTATATAAGCTTACTTAAGTTTTTTGAGAAACGTTACTGTACTTCAATATGCAGTGCAGACTGAGGTGATTGAATGGAAGTTGAAGTGTAGGAGGTTTCACTGTGCTCTAGTACCCTTGCAAGCATTGGATTTTTGGAGTTCTGATATGTCATATAGTGAAGTTTTATCTTTATTTGTGATTGAAAGTGATTGTACTTCAGGGTAGGATGCAAACATTTTCATCTTATGCGTTCATTTATTTTTCTTTATAGAGATTAAACCTCTTCTTAAGTATGAGATGGTTTGAAATTACCTAATGGTGAAGTGTGGTGATAATGGTAAAGTGTCATGTCAGTCATAAGTCACTTGTCTGAAAGTATACTCTTGACAGACTGTAGTTATCATTTAATATTTCTTCTATTCCAGAGTGTAAGACTATTCAGCCAATGGTCAAGTGTCCCTTAAGTCCTCGCAGACCCCGACGAATGCCATCTCCCAAACCCCGTGGTCGTGCAGTCTCACCTCTTGCAATATTCGATGGCCCAGGTTAGACACTTTTTTTTATGTTGGAGGCTCACTGTAAACATACACATACATATCATACACATCTAAACCGTAGAGTTTTAGAGATTCTTTCAAACATCTAGTAGTTTTGATATTTCTGTTAAGTGCATAGACATGTTGCTATCATGCAGTTTGCATTACATGAAGTGTAACACACAGCAAAACCAGTAGTTGGTAATGTCAGTACTCTTCAGATTCACACAGGAGTTTTACACTCATGGGCCCCCATCTCTTGAACATTTTCTGCTTTCATTCTTCTTAGATTTAAGTACATTGTTTGCATTAACCATGTCCTTAGTCAATCAGTTCCATTCATTTATTACTCTTATACTTAAAAGGTGTTTTTTTACATGTTTCTAGTAAGTTTCTTACTTAATTTCATGTTATATCCTCAGATTGCTCTGTCTCTTGCAGAACTATACACTGTCCATGTCATTGATCTGTTTTAAGAATATATAGGTTGTGACCAGGTCACCCTTACTCTTCTTCCAAGTTGGTCAAATTTAAAGCCTCCAAGATTTCTCTGTAACTTAGCTCTCTTAATTATGGTACCATCTATATTGCTGTTCTCATAACCTTTTCTATTAACTCTTTTTGCTTCATTAGGTGTGGTGACCAAGCTTGAGAATCATATTCTAGTTTTGGCCTTATGTTGGACATGGCAGCTTACTAAATATATCCTTATCCACATACTTGAAAGCTATCCTGATATTTGCCAACAGACAGTGAATGACTACCCATTTGCACTGTATGGGAATCAAATTTTAGATTTTTGAGGCCCCATCTCTAACATTTTCTGCTACTGTACTACCATATTATTTTTAGCATGCTGTCTACATTTACCATGTTGCCGGTCAACTTATCCACCATACATATACTATAAAAGTACTTCTTTACATATTTCTTAACAAGTTTCTTGCATTTTTTCATGTTATGCCTTCAGTTCTATCCCTACATATCTCTAAAAACTGTTCACTGCTTATGTCCTCAGTCTGGTTTAAAATGTTGAATGTTTTGATCTGGCCACCCATTACTCTTCTCTCTTCCATGATGGACATATATAAAGATTTTAGCCCTTCCCTGTAACTCATTTATCTTGATTCTGGTACTGGCTTTGTTGCCTTCCACTAGACATTCTCTATTAAGCTCTTTATGCTTCTTTATGCATTGAGACCTGACATGAGAAGCTTATTATAGTTTTGGCTTTATGTAGAATATGAACACCCTGCTGAATATTCTCTTATCCATATACTTGAAAATTAATTATTCTACTATTTGCCAGCTGACAGTTTAGTTAACACCATTACAGTTCTCCAAATGTGTGACTTTATCAGTAGGTTAAGAATGATGTCAGTTTACAATTCCCTCTCATACACTGATTCCTGCATCTTATTTCCTGCTAGATAATACTCATATTGAGGCCTACTTTTACTATGTCCCATTCTTATTACTGTACATTTACCTGGGTTTAATTTCATAAACCATGTATCAAACCATTTTTGGAATCTGTCAGTGTCCCCAAAGGCTGTGTTTGTGTGTTTAGATCATATTTACATACGACTTTCATTAAGATTTGCCAACTTTAAGAATAGAAAGGTTATGAATTTGTGGGAAATTTTACTAATCATCATGCAAATTTCTTCAAAAGGGAGTTTACCACGATCACCAAGAAAGCCCCGAGCGCATTCTCCACATAAACGCCTTAGCCAGCAGCATCAACAGAGTTACCAGCAGCAACAGTACCAACATAATGGACATGTGGCATGTGGGGGCTTGGAAAACATTATCTTCCCTTCTTGTGTCACATCTAAGTAAGTTCTCATACCATGGTTGTTCTGCATTCTTTTATGTGTTAAGAGTGCACTTTTTGATGTTGATGACATTGAACTGAAAAGCAGTTTACCACAAATTATGAGTGATTTTCAAGTAATTTTTTTTATGGATACCTCATCTTGTTACTTGTGTATGTTTGTCTTAGATGAATTGTGACAGGTCCTGGTAATTATCTACTTTTTTTGTAGAAGATTGTGTCAATCTTTGAGAAATAGTCTTTTTTATTAAAAAATGGACAGATTTTTGGTGGAAGACGTAAAGATTATTTTTAATTTTCATTGAAAGAATATGAACAATTCCAGCATTAGTGTTTTATATTGGAAAATACTGGTTTCTGTGTCATGAGCTGAGTTATATTAGTTCATTTTTGACTTTTGCTTTCAACTATTATAGTTTAGGGACCTTGTGTTGGGTGTTCTATGAGTCATTACAACTTATCTCCCATCATATTCTCTCACGATCATGTCCAGGCATTTTTAGTGGGGCACAAACTTGCAGCTCTCACCATTAAGTGGCCTTCACTGCATTGTGCTCAGTGATAGAAAATGAAGACCTTAACTTACAGTATGACTGAAATCTTTTCACTGTATTGGTAAATCTTGAAAGGTTTTGAGCATGACCATTCAAGGGAGTGAATGGTCAAGGATACATCTCATGCTTGGGAATAGTATTTTAAACCCCCACTGAACAAGTGTGTCTTTTCAGTGCTTATGGGTTTTCTTTCATAAATGAGAAAAGAATTTATAGGGGAGTCTTTTAATTTTTAACATAAAAAAACAATAACTGAAGCTTAGAATGATTATAGCATCTATAAACATATTCATTGTAAGTTCATTCGTCTTTGCAAGCCATTTACATGAAGAACAGCAACAGTCCTAAAACTGAACCTTACAGCATGCCACTCATAACATTAGCTTACCTAGAAAAGGCTCTTCTGATGTGTGTCCTGTGTTCCCTTCCACCAAGATAAGTTGTGAGAATTCAATTTCTTTGTTGACCCCATATCTCATAAAATCAAATGCCATTTGGGTACCCAAGACAATACAAAATAGTGCACTGTCCATTTTAGAAATTTGGATGATTAGTTGTGTATGACCTCTTTTCTTAGAACAAGCATTGTTTCTGACATGTTTATCCTTTGCAATTAATCATCCATTTCCTTTTTGAGTATCTTTTTCATCATTTTACAGACCACATTCATCAGAAATATTGGTGTGTAGTTTGTCATGGTTTCCCAGTCTCTTTTCTGAGAAAAAAGTATTTCGTTTGCTGTTTCCTAGATCTTTGACATGAAAACTTTTTATCAGTGGAATTAAAATTGTATCCCAGCTTGGAGTAGATTGTTTAAATCCTTTATTTTATGGAAATCTATAGCTTCCTCATCTTAGCCAGGACTGGAATTTGCAGAGTTCTGTGTTCTTTTATAACCTGTTGGTATTATAGGGAATATAGATTCACAAGATATTCCCTTAAAAAGTTTGCTTGTTTTTTGTGTAGAGGACAAGAAGAGTTAATGAAATTAGACACAGAGATCTACATTGAAGTTTGAAGATCATATTTTTTTTGGTAAAGATTAACATAAATTCAAAGTCCCTTGCTGAAAGGGAGACATTTCAATTTAGGATCAAATGTAATCTTAAAGCAATCTTGGAATATTTCTCCTTGGGAACATCATCCTGTTTCTCAAGTCAGGACATATAAGAGATTTCATAAAGCTCACAGAAAGTTACCTAGGAGTATGTTTGTTTATTCATGTAGGCTCTTTAAAACCATTGTTAGTAAGGACCATTTCATGATGAACCAGAAACTTGGTACTCCTCACATAAACAAGGCTGATAAACATCCGTTGTAATGATAAGAGCTAACAGGAGATTTCTTAGTGGAAGCCAAGTTAAAAGCCTTTTTCATGTGACATGGATCCCCCACCCCCAACATAAGAACAAGAAGAATCCATGACACACAAAAGTGGCTTCTAACTTTGCTTTTACTAAGGAATCTTGTGTTAGTTTTTATTATTACAAGGGATCTTTATCAGTCAAGAAACACCTGTATTAGCTGACATTTCTACTTAGATTTGAGTGGCTTCAGGTATGCCACCTTTAGAAGTGTGAAGACCCTCTTTACCCTCCTTGAGACTACATTCTTTGGTGTATTTTATAGGCATGGCAAATATTTATTTACATGCATTAAAGAAAACAGTAAATGATTCTTTTCTAAGTAGAATACATTTTGACTTGGGCAAGTGCATTCTGATAAACATTTAAGCTTAAAATGCTTTTTTCCTCAGGTCAGGGAAGTTTCTTTTATATTCGTATTTCATTCTATTTATTCATTTTTTCTTTTATTTACAGTAAGGTAACCCAACAGAAGATATGATATGATGGGTTTATTACATGATATTGTTTGAAAAAGAGAAAATAGAAAGATTATAAGTTGCATTGTAAGTTTCTTACATATATAATCCTTTGGACAACACTACAGTACTGGCATATTTTCTTCAGTGTCCTTTTCCTCGTTTTATATAAAATATACTTTCCAATTAATGAATGAATTGTAGTTTATGATTTAGTATGTTGCAGATAAGTGCATATATTAATACCTTTGATTATTATCAGATATTCAGTGGGCCGTATTCTTGGAGATGGGAATTTTGCTGTAGTTCGAGAATGTGTGTGTCGGAAAACAAAGGAAGAGTATGCTCTTAAAATAATTGACAAGACTAAATGCCGTGGAAAGGAACACATGATTGAGAGTGAAGTTTCTATACTTCGGCAGGTAAGTTTAATTGATAGATACAAACTTTTAGGTGTGGTATTGAGCATTTCTATTCATTTCATTGTCATCTTAGTTGAGTATGGAAGCCATTATGATAAATCTAGTAAAAGATTTATGACTTTTGTTGTCCCATTTATCTTGCTTATGTGTATCTGTAAGGCAATCTAAGTATGCTATGCTTCTGTATAAGAAGTATGTATTATTATGAGTGATTATGAATGTCGTTAAAGAGAACAGGCAGTGAATTTATAATTCATAGGTAACAGTTTCAGCTTGCTAAGTGTAGGTGGTAAGATGGTGAATAGTTCTTCGAGAGATATAGGGTTAAAACATCCACAGGAAATAGCTTGCAATTGATCAAGAAACTTGATTAAAAAGATGCGAAGATATACTTTTATAATATACGAATTGTGAATGAGTGAAGACATGGTAGATGTAGACAGAATAAAGTAATTTAAAAAGTTGTATGATAGTAGAGAATGTCAAAGAGATGGGGCCCCAAGAGTGTAAAGCTCTTTACTTGTACAGTAAAAATGGATAATTATATGGGCAAGTTGAGATTAAAACTCTCTCCTTGTAAAATGCAAATTGTAATCACACTCACACACAGCTGTAGTTAGAGGTAGAGGCAGGAATAAGGAGCAGGCTCCTATACTGGATGGTAGATTTCCTCTGTGGAAGGGAACAAAGGACACAAGTTAGATGTAAGTGCACTAATGTCAACATTGACAACAGTTCTTCCATTTCCATAACAGTGTCTGAACCACTGTAAGACCACCACCAACCACACCATCAAAGAAGCAAGATTGCAGTCTCATGTAAAGTAAAGGCACAATACTGACACTTTACAATACCTTAGTCAGACTTCATAAGAATTTGTTGTGTGATTCAAGTCACCAAACTTGATTGAAGATTGAGAAAAGTTAGAAAGATACATACATGGTCAAAAAACTATCCTGTCACTCAGAAATTAATCTTTTGAAGATCTTATATTTCTTCCAAAAAAGTGCAGACTCTGAGGAGGTTGAATGAAAGTTTTAAGGATACTAGATAATTCCAGCAACATACCTTACAATATTTTCTTCATGTTAGAATGAGTTGTGATCAGAAATAAAAGTGTACAAAATTGAAAGGAGGGAATGAGATACAAATCAAATGTGGACAAAATTTTCAAATATATTATTATAGAACTTTCTTATTGGCTAGACAGAGATGTATCAATGCCATTACAGACAAATCCTTTGATTTATTTATTTATTAATTATACTTAGTTGCTGTCTCATGCATTAGTGAGGTAGCGCAAGGAATCAGACGAAAGAATGGCCCAACCCACCTACACACACATGCATATACAGAAATGCCCACACATGCACATATACATACATATACATTCACAGACATGTACATATATACACATGTACATATCCATACCTGCTGCCTTCATCCATTTCCATCGCCACCCTGCCACACGTGAAATGGCGCACCCCCCCCTCTCCCCATGCGTGCGTAAGGTAGCACCAGGAAAAGACAACAATGACCACATTTGTTCACACTGTCTCTAGCTGTCATGTGTAATGCACTGAAACCACAGCTTCCTTACCACATCCAGGCCCCACTAAACTTTCCATGGTTTACCCCAGATGCTTCACATGCCTTGGTTCAATCCACAGCAAGTTGACCCCGGTATACCACATCATTCCAATTCACTCTGTTTCTCGCACGCCTTTCACCCTCTTGTATGTTCAGGCCCCAATTGCTCAAAATCTTTTTCACTTCATCCTTCCACCTCCAATGCATATGCATGAAAACAGTGAGATCATGGTTGCAGAGTGGGCCTTCTGTGGGCCTTCCTGTTGTATAACAAGAGAAAGTTGAGATTGTATATTTTGACTGGACATTTGTGGCATAGATTGTGTAGGTGATATGGCCTAGTGTGAATGTGATTGTTCAGGATAATGATTGCATTTTGTTAAAGTATGTGTGGCTGGGTGTTTATTACAAGGGTGGGTTTTGGAGGGAATCTGATTTTTATATTTAACTGTGCTCATGTACTTGGACATTTTTAGCGTCATGATTGATTGTAATATTTGTTGGCTCATACATACATTAACAATTATAATTTCTTTTCCAGGTTAGCCACCCAAATATTGTTAGTTTAATTGAGGAATTCCATACCTCACATCAGCTCTACCTCGTTATGGAACTAGTCAAAGTAAGTGTATATTTTTTTAACTTTGTAACTTAACATGTAATAGTTTGTAAGCAGCCACTGACCAGGGAGGTACATTACCTGGGTATGGGGAGGTTCAGTGATGGCTGCAGAGTGAGTCAGCATTTGAGTGGTTGTCAAAATGCACTCTTTGACCCAGGCAGCTGTCTTTTCTTTCTTTCTCACCCACAAGTGGACTGCTAGCATTCTGTCAACAAACATACAATATCTCCTTGTCACACATAACACTTGACAACTCTTAACTCACACAACTCATTCTTTCTAACTCCTAGATTTTTCTGCATTGAGTGATATGGCTGTCCCTGCCTTTTGGCAAAATGGTTGGAGCAATATATAGAAGTAGTAGGTAGGAACATTAGACAGGAGCATTAGGTAGAAGTAATGGGTAGTTAGCTGGGGGCATTAGGTAGTAGTAGTAGTTTGGTACATTAGGTAAAAATTGTTGATGAGATCATTAGGTAGACACATTAGATAATAGTAGTTGGTGGGAATATTAGGGTGTAGCCTCTGAAAACAATGTGCAAGGGTTACCCTCTATGAGTGGCCTGTTAAGGGTGAGGCAGTAAAGGCTAAGAAGCAGCACTGAAGTTCACCAGTTATGGAGACTCTTTTGTCCTGGCCACCTCCTGAGGGAGTTCCCATAGGGAATGGGCATCAGAGACATAGATATATAGATAGAATTTCTTCTACTTGAGTGAAGTTATATCAGGAACAGCCGAACAGTGACCTCATTCGTCAACATTCATTCCTTAGCTGTCACCTTTAATGCTCTAGTTAAAACCAGAGCCTACCATCCACACCCAAGCCCTACAGACTGGTTTATGAATAATGTTGACTGCTTCACATGCCACAGATCAGTCTGCTGCTGCACATTGCCCCATTTTACCTTGACTGCTTCATATGCCTTGGTTCAGTCCACTAAAATGTGTCACCCCATCTTCCTTTGAGTGCTTCATATTCCTTGGTTCAGTCTACTGCAGCATGTCACCCCACATATACACTTAAGGTGAAATGTTTCAGGGTAGGATTTGGTATTGTAAGAGGTTAACTAAGATATCCCTCTGAGGTAAAAACATAATTATGGAGTTTCTGTTGAAGCAAAGACTTTATATATGTGGAAGAGGTGGAAATGAAATTTGACAGCCAGAACTGTGGGGATCTGAGGGTTGTCCTTTAGCACCTTGCCAGTATCTATCAGACACACTTTAGGTACGTTGAAAATATTTAGTTCAGTCACAAAATGTTTGGGAGTTTCCCTCCTACTTTAGTTTCATTTTTATTCTAACAGATTTATATCTTTCAGTGAGATATATCTTGTCAATGTTTCTTTTTTTCAGGGTGGTGACCTGTTTGATGCCATTGCTAGCGCAACACGCTATACAGAACGAGATGCCAGTTCTATGGTGAGAGACCTGACCTCAGCTCTTGACTACCTCCACCAGAGATCAGTTGTACATAGGGACATAAAACCAGAGAATCTCTTGGTAAAGTTGTACTTTGTATTTCCTTTACAAATTCCTAGCAAGAGTATGAAAGCAGAAAAGATGTGTAAGAAGGAAAAGAGTGTGTGTTTACAGAATTGGTATTTAGAATGCTTATTTGAAGTTAGTAGAGATCTGTCCATGGAAATTTTGGTAGATGACTGGACACAATTAAGTGTCACTGATAATGAAGTTTTGTTAATGTGGTTCTTATACACATCTTTGGGTGTAAGGATAAGGGGAGATTTATGGGTAGCATGATGATTTAATTTTTTCGTTTTATTGCAGTTGAAGATGTGATCATAATTAGAATCACTATGGAGTTCCATACTGACCACCCTCACTTTTGCCTAAATCACTTAGAGTCACTTGTCTCCTTTTCTTACACCTGTCTTCCTCACCTTTTCACCAGCTGATTATGTGATGTTAAGTGTCCCTCCTAAATACTTCGGTCATCCAACAACATGTGAATTTTATGCAGGGTCATCATACACAGCCTGATAATAGGTCATGGGATGTGCATCTGCAATGATGACTGATGACATACTGAAGAGAGTTGAATTTTTTTCTCGGCCTACCAGGTAATGGAAGAAACTTATGTAGGCTACTGATGTTGACATGAATCAGCTGAAACATCATATGATGTTGGCTGCCATTCTTTTATAGAACATCAGATGGTGATCGCTGTCATTTTACCCTTAAACTGGGCAGTTTATCTATGTACCATATACTAGAGGAAGTAGAATGAATAGAAATGAAGACCTCAAAGAGAAAAGGAAATTGATATAAGACAAAGAAATTAGGAAAAGCATTTTATGGAAGATAGTGTGGAGCATGATAAATTGTAGGAGTCTTCTAGAAGGAATTACTACACCATAGTATCCTTCTAATACCCAGCTTTGGATTGTTGCATGCAGTCTTCATAGTCTGTCATTGCAGGTGTGTCACAGTAGGTTGATCATCAGCAGTGAGTCATTAAACACCTAAATTAGTGCACTTACCTCCATAGTTTAAGGGACATCTGAACATCCGAAATACTTACAAAAAGGATTGTTAATGTTATGACATCAATAAAGCTTCTGTTCTCTGTTTTCATGCAGATATTGAAACTACATATATATGTATTCATGAAAGAAAAAGATAACCTTTACAAATAGTGTAATGGAAGTAGACTTGAAAGATAAGGAAATGAATAATACTTATGGAGCATCAGTGGGAAATGTAGCTTTTAAGAATATAGTGGTAGAAATAATTATAATGATGTTGATAATGAAGCTGAAATGAATGATCATATAAGGAATAGAAAACATTTTTTTTTTTCTTTTTGCAGGTGGTAGAACGCAGTAATGGCAGTAAGAGTTTAAAACTTGGAGACTTTGGTTTAGCAGTAGAAGTAACAGAGCCATTATACACAGTATGTGGTACACCTACATATGTTGCTCCAGAAATTCTGAATGAATCTGGTTATGGGCTCAAGGTGAGTCTGAATCTATTTCATTTGTGACTTTTGTAATAAGCACACCATTGTAGCTTTTCATTTTGAATATGTAGGTTTGATTATTTATCTATTATAGTTATATATTTATCCTGGGCAAAGAGGAGGTTCTTCATTTGTGGGGCCCACTCTCATAAATTTATTTTACTGTCATACAAGTTTTTGAATTTTTCATACTGTCTGCATTCATGTTTTCATCACTTGCCTGATTCCATTGATGAAAAACTCTGACTCTGTCATGATGGAAGTATTTCTTTGCGTCTGTTCAAACAAGTTTCTTGCTTCACTTCATGCTGTGACATCGTGTTGCTCTTTCTTTGCATCATGCAAAGAACTGTTAATAACTGATATTGTCAGTTAGATTAAGTAACTTGGAAGTTTGCATGCAAGTATTGCCACAGTCTTCTCTCTTTCATTTTGGACAAATTTATAACCTCTAACCTCTTCCTGCAACTTGGCTTTCTTATTTCAGGCACCACCTTTGTTATCTTCTTTTGAACCTCCTCTGTTTGATATGTCTAATGCAGTGACCATACCTGAGATGCATAGTCCTGTTTAGGTCTATCGTAAACTGTAAATAGTTAATTAGCAATTCTTTATCCATGTACTTTAGTGCAATTTGAATATTAAGTAGCAGATAATTTGCTAATATAGTTTTTGATGATATATTTGGTACTTAGACAACCTCCATTATAGTTAGATTCATGTTTATTTTAGATTCATATTGTTTGTTTCCTTCCAGATTATATATATTGGCTTTCTCTCCCTGCTTCTCATTTTCTTTAAAGTTTATTCACTTGGAATATATGTCATCAGTCATTTAATGAGCTTTGAAGGATGTGCAAGTCCTTGTATAAGTTGATGCAGTCATAGTCATTTCTTATTTCTCTCAAGACTACTATCATCTGCAAACATGTTCAAGGCTGAACTCTCCTTCTGGTAAGTCATTTACATGGATCAAGAATAACAACAGCCCTATGACAGTGCTGTGCCATGCCCCTAGTTAATGAAACCAACTTAAGAATAGCTCCTCTAACATGCATCCATGTGAAATGATGGGAAAATGTTGATGACAGTGAGTGAGCTTGGAAAAGTCTTGAATAGATACCAGGACAAACTGAGTGAAGAATGGCAGAAGTTAATAATAAACAAAACTTGGGTGTTAGTGAGTAGAGGTATGTAGAGAGGCATTCCTTGCATGTGTAAAAGAAGTGTATGGCATACAGAATGTAGGAGGTAGGCATATAAGAAAGGGTAGTAAATGGTGGGATGAGGAAGGCAAACCATTCATAGTATGCTAGTGAAAGAGAAAAGATAGGTATATGAACAAAGCTCTATATAGATTTGTGAAGGCTTTAGGAAACTGGCCTCTTAATATTCTTAAAGTGAGCTGTATAACATAAAAGAAATATACATTTGGTAATTATGATAACTTTTTCATAGAGTGAACAGTATAACCTAAAAAAGGGAAAAAAATATAGATTTGATCAATATAACTTTTTCCATCAGTATCAGTATGTTCACCAAACCCATTTGAAGGATTTAATTATTTTCCACAATAAGTGAAGGTGTGTGATTCCCTCTTAGTTTAAGATGGGTATTCATATGTACAGCTTTTATTTACTTGACACTTTCAGAATTAAGATTTTGTGTTACATTCACTAATAATGAAACTGAAATTTGCATTTAAGTCTTGAATTCCAAATCTTACTCTTGATATCTTTATAGGTTGACATTTGGGCAACTGGTG
>JAUTXX010453463.1:0-12677 GCA_032273605.1 Panulirus laevicauda
GATGGTACTGCAGTTGAATTTGTTAAGAAAGGTGATGACTACATTGCTGACTGTAGTTAGGATTTTCATTGCATGTGTGGATCGGGGTGAAGTGCCTGAGGTTTGGCAGAATACATTTATAGTGCCATATTTTAAAGGCAGGGGGCATAAAGTTGAGTGTACAAAATACAGAGGTATAAGCTTGTTTAGTGTACCTGGTAAGATGTATTGGAGAGTGATGATTGAGAGGGTGAAGGTATGTAAAGAGCATCTGATTGGGGAGTAACAATTTGGTGTCAGAAATGTTATAGGATGTATGAATCAGGTGCTTGCTTTAAAGAATGTGTGTAAGAAATACTGAGAGAAACAGAAGGATTTTTATGCAGCATTTATGGAGATGGAGAAAGCATATGTCAGGGTTGATAGAGATTCCTTGTGGAGGGTTTTAAGAATATATGGTGTGGGAAATCTTTTAAAAGCATTAAGAAGTTTTCATCAAGATGTAAGGTATGTGCATGAGTGGGAAGAGAGAAGAGTGAATGGTTCCAAGTGAAGGTAGGTCTGCAGCAGGGGTGTATGATGTCACCTTGGCTGTATAATTTATTTATGGATAAGTTGATAAGTTTGGGTAGAGCAGTAAAGGAGAATGTCTTGAAGAGAGGGGCAAGAATGCAGTCTGTAGAGGATGAGGGGACATGGGAAGTGAGTCAGTTGTTGTTTGCTGATGATACAGCACTGGTGGCAGATCCAGATGATGAATTGCAGAAGTTAGTGACTGAGTTTAGAAAAGCATGTAAAAGGAGGAAGTTGAGAGTAAATGTGACTAAAAGCAAGGTTGTTAGATTCGGTAAGGTAGAGGGACAGGTTAAATGGGATTTAAGTCTAAAAGGAGAGAAATTGGAGGAAGTAGAGTGTTTTAGATATCAGGGAGTGGACTTGATGGTAGATGGAACCATGGAAGCGGAAGTGAGTTGTAGGGTGGGTGAGATTTTATTAGCAATGAAGAATGTGTGAAATGAGAATTCATTAAGTGGGAGGGTGAAGATGTGTTTTTTGAAGGTATATTAGTTCTTACAATAATATATGGATGCAAGGCATGGGCTAAAGATGACGGTATGCAAAGGAGGGTGGATGGGTTGGAAATGAAATGTTTGAGGACAATATGTGGTGTGAGGTGGTTTCATTGAGTAAGTAATAGAAGGGTAAGGGAGAGATGTGGTAATTAAAAGTGTGTTGGTTAGAGAGCTGAAGAGGGTTTATTGAAATGGTTTGGCCATATGGAGAGTGTGAGTAAGGAGAGGTTGAAAGAGATGATATAAGTGTCAGAAGTGGAGGGAACAAGGAGAAAGGCTTAACCAAATTAGAGATGTGAGGATAGAGTGAAATTTGCCATCAATGGACTTAACCAGGCCATATGAAGTGTCCAGAGGAAACCATGAAAAGGTCTGTGGGGCCTGTAGTGGATATGGAGCTGTAGTTTCGGTGCTTACATGACAGCTAGATAGTGGATGTGAGTGAATGTGGTCTTTCTTCATCTGTTCCTGATGCCAACTCACAAAAGTGGGGAACAGAGATTAAGTTTGAAAAAAGTAGGGCTGTCTCATTATATTTAAGCAAGAGAAAAGTCATTTTTTGGAAGCTTGAAATGTTAGAGAAAACCAGATATAAGAAAAATTATAAGACAAAAGTGATCAAAGTTGCAGTCCTTGAAGGGCATGGAGGGTTGATATATTATCACTGAAATTGAAAGGTGCAGTAAATACAGTAAGAGAATACACACTAAACATCTCTGGCCCAAAAATGTTGAATGTGTTGTTTGTAGCCATCAGAAGCAATATGGACTCATCAGTGGAGAAATTTGAAATGGGACCAGATAGGTATCTACAAAGTGTACAAAACTAATTAGGATGTGATGGTAACTTTGGCCTTTGGGTCACAACTTCTAACAGCCTGATCGAGTGGAAAACCTATGCAGTAGCTTGGTTGCAGACTAAACTGTGAGATAATAAGACCTCTGAAACTGTTTTAAGGCATATGAAGGATTAGATAAGATACTGTGGACTCTAAGATATTTAGTGGACTATCTTATGGTGCTGTTTTGTAAGTATGTAGATAAAAGAGTCATCAGTGGTACAGCAGGGAAGTTCCTTAACTTCTCAGATGTTATGGTGTCTGAGCAATGTCTAGGTGATGTGCTGCCATGGACTGAACCAGGCTATATGAAGCAGTTTGGAGAAACCATGAAAAGACCTGTGGGGCTGGGTTGTGGATAGAGGGGAGTAATTTTGGCACATTGTATATTACAGCTATGGAATAGATGAGCAAGTGAGGCCTTTTCTATTCCTCTTCCTGGTGCTACCTCACTAATATGAGACATGGTTTACAGGTATGAAAAAAAACAAAAATGAAGAGGGCTAACTACAAATATTGCAACATAATGGAATGTATAAGTAACTAGAATATAGAAATTCACTGTGCATCTGATATACACTAAGAAATTGGTGACAAATGTACTTGTGGAAGGAAAAACAGTGCCAAACTGACCATTAATTAGTTTCTTACACCCTTTCCTCAAATATAAGATATATATCAATCACATTAATATTTACAGTAGGTTTATGTTTTGATACTTTTCCCCCTGTTTTAGATTTAGAAAACTTCCATAATTTTATTTATTGTGATAATTTGACTTAAGATGTAATGTTCTTCATAAAAGCTAGGATAGATATATGTTTTGTTGCATGTGTAGTGGGTAATGCAGTATAATAATACATATATATGTTTCATTTTTCATTTAATAGGTCTTGCACCCGGATCTCAGCACTGCGGACAATGCCTTCCCCTCCAGTGCTGGCATAAGAGCATCCCCACATATCATGATAGACAAGGAAATAAGAGCAGTGTTTATGAGAATGTTTTCTGAGTTACTACAGGGATACCGTTCTTGTCTCACCATTATTAGGATACACTCTAAACCAGTTATAACGTTCCATAAGGTAGGCAGTTACTTGCATTGTTGGTCATTTTATACGTTCATTGGTTACAGGAAATATGCTGAACATAAAATACACTTTTGATAAATTTAATGCAAGTATTAAGTTTTTTTTATCTTGAGAAGAGCAGTATTGTGCCTAAGAATAGTAAATTTATGTTTTTAGAGGGGAATGTGAGTGAATTTGTGAAAAGTGAAATTGAAGTTGAGTGGATCAGGAAAGTATACATGACAGCAAAGCAAATTTGTTCCCTGCATACCTGATGATTGGACAAAAGATAGTGATTATTCCTTTGTTATTATCTGTTTGCTCTGTACAGGGAGTTTTATATTCATGGAGCCCCATCTCAAGAACACTCAAGTATATCTATATCTCAGATGCCTGTTCCCTTTGGGAACTCCTTCAAGGAGGTGGCCATGACAGAAGCATCTCCATAACTGTTGCACTCCAGTACCACTTCTTACCCCATAGTGCCTCACCTTTAATGGGCCACTGGCAAAGGGCAGCTCTAACACAATGTTTTCAGAGGCTTCTATCTATAATGTTCCCATCAACTGGTTGTACCTAATTTGTCTACCCAATGTTCCAAGCCACTGCATCTACCTGATTCTTTCAGTTAATGCTCCTACCTACTACTTCTGCTTAATGTTTCTACCAAATGCTGTTTTCTAATGTTCCTCCCTACTACTTCTATCTGTTGCTCCTACCATTTAGCCAAAAGGCAGGTCTAGCGCATAGTGCTCACTGCAGGAAAATCTGGTTACAAAGAATGAGTTGTGTGAGTTAAGTGTTGTCATGTGTTAAGTGAGACAAGGAGAATTTGTATGTCTGTAGACAGAATGCTAGCAGTCCACGTGTGTGTGAGGCAGAAAGAAAAGACAGCTACATGGGTCAGAGGAGTGCAACTTGGTAACCATTGAAGTGCTAGCTTACTTTGCAGCCACCACTGAACCTCAGCTATCATACAGCTGGAATTTATGTCTGCTGTCTGCATTAACCATACCCTCAGTTATCTTACTCCATTCATCCACTGCTCCTATATGTTGAGTACCTCTTTGAACCTTTTTAAGTTCACCTCTCTCTTGATTCCATGTTATGTCCTCTGGTTGCTATATACCAACTTCTCTGAAAGAACTACTCCTTTTGTTCATCATCAGTCAGTTTTAAGAACTTAAATGTTGTGTTCTAGTCATGTTGTAGGAGTTTCTTTAGACATGACCTCTTTTCCCAAAAACTGTATTGCCTCTCTCTTAGGTAATTTCTTCATAAAAAGTCATCCATTTGCTTTCTAATTATCTTTTCCAATACCTCCCAGACCATTTATGTCAAAGAAACTGGTCTGTAATGCAGCACCTCTTCCCAGTCTCCTTTCTTGAAGACAGGTGTGAAGTTTGCCTTTTTCCACTTTCTTGCACTTTGCCTTTCTCCAGTGACCTCTTGAACAGTATTTCAAATGATCTGTCAAGTGTATCGTTGCACATTTTTAGCACATTTGACTGTTTAGTATTGTGTTAATGTCTTTTCTAGATATATCAATGCTTTCTGATGCCCTCTCCCTGTCCCATCTCATTAGTGATAGGGTTATAATGTCTTCCATTGTGAAAACACTTTTGAACTTGGTATTCGGTTCCTCGCATATCTTTTCATCATCCTCACCTATTTTTTCCTCCAAATCCCTTAATCTGATTAGCTGCTCATTAACTGACAATCTACTCACAAATGTATAAAAAAGTGTTTGATTTTTACCTACCTTGTCCACAATATTCTTTTCAAAATTTCTCTCTTCCTCCTTTCTTATCCTGCTATACTCATTCTTGCTTTCTTATGCCTTGCATAAACTTGCTGGCTGGAGTGTCACCTATATATCCACCACTGCTCGTCTCGAAACTCCCTTGCTTTTTTGACATCTTTAATTAAACCATTCTTCCCTCTTTCTAAACCCTCCTTCTGTATTTGAGTCATTGTAAATTTTGCAGAACCTTTTACCACAATACCCTGGTTCCTGATAATTGAATTCCATATTCCAATCTATGCCACCTTAGAAATGATAAAGATCTGTGTATCTATCTGTTCTTTCTATATCTATGATGCTCATACCCTCCATGAACTTCCATCAAGGGGTGGCCACAGCAAAAATCTTTATAGTTTCCATGATCATATCTCCATCTGAAGTCCTGTCTTAATTATGATAGTTTAACTTTCTTGGTTGCCAAATCACTCTTGAGCATTACATGATCACTTTTTCCAAGTGATGTGTTATATATGATATTTTTAGTAACCATGCTAGTCTCTATGAAGAAAAGCTATGAATGAGAGTGAATTAGTCCTTCTTATCCTCATGTGTTAGCTGACATGCTGGCATGGAAAATTATTCCTGTACACACCCTAGGAACTTTTGTTTCTGTGATTCCCTGTCACCATGAGAAATTCCAATTCTCCAATCTCCTTATGGTTGAAATCTTCCATTATGAGTAGTTTAACTTCTCTGAAAAGTTTTAGTTTTACTGCTTCATGGGCCATCCTGATTTTTCTTCCATTGTTGTTATTGTGTATTTGCTCTGGTTTGATCAAATTCTTTGAAATATTATATACATTCAACACCACTGTGCATTTCTTTCCTACAGTTACCCTTCCCGTTATGTATTGGTTGAATGAGCAATCTACTACTGTGTCCTGAAACAGAAGGTTATCTCTTATCAGGAAGATAGAACTTCCTTTTCCTTTGTCCTCTGTTTCCCTTCTTACTATTATATACCCCTCTGGACAAAACAGGTGAGACCTTATCTCTTTCAAAAGCTTTGTTTCCACCACTCCAACAGTATCAGGTACATTTTCCTTTATACAGTCCTTAAATTCCAGCTCTTTACCATATACCACTAATCCATCAGCATTTGTATATAAAACCTTCATTCTGCCATTACCATTTGTTAATATTCTTGAGCTCTCTGCAGTATTGGCAGGGATAGTCTATCCTCTTGCCTCAGCATCATTTTCCATTTTTTTTGCCTTCTTACTGTATTCTTTGGTTTTTACCCTTTCTTCCCATGTTCTGTCATGCTTGAGTACTCAAATCCTCCTTGTTTTTAAGTCTCTGAGCCTCTCTTAGTACTTCATGGCTAGGTGACCCTGAGTCCCATGTAATTATAATTGGTAATCCCTATATGTCTTGATTTTAACCATCAGTTCTTTGTCATTCTTTTATCACAGAGATTGTAAAAGGTAAAGCTGTTGAATCTAGTAATCCTTTAATGAGCATTTCTTCAAACTTTTCCCTTTCCTTTATTTATTTATTGATTTTTTTTATGTTGAAGGCTCCAGTTGTGGACAAAAGTCCACATCAAGGCCAAGCTTTAATTGAAATATAGAGAGAATAATGAAAGTGAGAAAGAAAAGACAAGCGGTCTGGACAAATTCTGGAGGAAGTGAAAAGTTTGTCTTTTAAAATGAGCCAGGTCATAGTTATTGGAAAATGCATGAGAAGGAAGAGAGTTCCAAAGCTTTGATGTGTAGGGAAAGAAGCAATTAAAAATGGCCCATCCTTGAGTTGCCAACTGCTACACAGTAATCATGTGATGCAGCAGCTTGCCGAGTATCACATGCTGTACCTAGTGGTGGGGGCACACAAATAGCCAGCTCTCAGGAGCAAAAACCAAAGTAATACCTATAGAAGAGGGGAAAGTGAACCAGTATTGCAGCGTAGGGCAAGAGCATCAAGTTTAGAAGTTAGCGTGGGACTGTTTATGAGTTGGACCACTTTCAACCCGACTCTGTCAAGTAAGGATGCAGAGCTAGAATCACCCCAGATATGAGAGCAGTACTTTATACAAGGGCAAATCAATCCTTTGTATAAACAGCATAACTGTTCAGAAGAAAAGAAGTTTCAGCATCTAAATGGAACTCCCACCTTTTTTAGAAGCAGACTTAGCTATTCCTGTAATATGGGGTTTCCAAGAAAGAGTGGATGTTACATTAATAATGAGTCAAGAGATGGAATGACAGAACCATTAAAGGAGAGACAGGAGTTGTGAGTAACTTTCGATGGAGAGATGGGTAGAAACTGGGTCGTGGAAGCATTAAACATAACTAGATTTCATCTGCCTCACTGAGATCTTGTCCAAATCTGAGTTTATTGAGGAAGCCATGCCAGGATGAGATGCAGATCGAGTGAGAGAAGATAAAGCAGAATTGAAGGATGTGGATGGATGCAGTGTTGAGTCATCGGCGTATGAGTGTATTTGATTATTTGTGGAGGAGAGAAAATAAAGGAAAATCATTGAAGAAAAGGAGAAAAAGTGTAGGGGACAGGACAGAGCCTTAAGGGTCACTGCTGTTTATGGAGGAAGGGGGAAGGCTGATCCTTTAACAACCACAGAGATAGATTGGTTGGAGGGGAAGCTAGAAATGAAGGAGCAAAGTGAGGGAAGGAAGCCAAAAGAGGGGAGCTTAGAGATGAGATCCCGATGCCACACCCTCTCAAAAGCTTTGGTGCATATTCTTCATCCAGTCCAAAAATGATCAAAGATTTATGTCTATTGAGCTCCTGGTCCACTAATCTTTCAAATTAAGGTGTCACCCACCTTGCAGCTAAGCCCTTCAGTTTTGATTCATCAACCTTTTTGCTAATACGCACTGACTTTGTATCCTCTGCACTTTTCTGAAATCCTCATCTGCTGGACCATAAATTTTTTGCTAATTGTACTCTCTCTGACAGGACATATTATTCTATCTGTAACTTCATTCACTGCCTTGGGCACCTCAGTTTCAGTGTCCTCATATTCCTATCTCTCTGCATTCGTCAACTTGCTCTGAGTATGTTGTCCATCCCCAAAACCTGCACTTTCCTCCTAATATTTTCAAAGAAAAAACACGAATTATAATCTGTGTTAAGGGCATTTACTCATGTTTTGCAGTCTTTCAGACATCTAGAATAGCCCTTTCTGACCTCTTCTGATCATTGATCATTTAATTCCCAGAGTTACTTTTTCATCTCTTGATGGCAATTATAATCTTTAAATAGCTTTTTGAGTTTCACTACTTCTTCTGATTGCATTATTCTCTCATCCTTTTTTTAATATTTCAACCAACAACACCAAACATTTGTTCGTTGGTGTTACATAGTTTATCCCTTTTTCTTGTTTTCTTTTTGTGGATGTTGTTACCATTGCTTGGTTAATATCAAATTGAAATGAAGGGTAAAATGAAGAACTGCAGTGTGTGAAAAGCAGGTTTAACTTGAAATGTTTTTAGTGGCCTGCTTCCTAGACTAACTGGGAACAGTTACCAGGCAATCTTAAGGTCCCAGTCTTCTCCCCCATAATAGTACGAATGATAGTGATATAGTTAGTTAGCACACAAATATGTTTTATCCAGGGAATATTTTGAATAAACTGTTGGCAGTATTGCAATCATCTGTGTGTGTGTATGTATGTGTGTGTGTGTGTGTGTGTGTGTGTGTGTGTGTGTGTGTGTGTAAATCTTGTGCATATTTTCATTTTTGAATTGTTAACTATTTCAGGCATCCTTCTTGGGCAACAGAGGGTTAGCAGACAACGAATATGTAGGGAAGTTGTTAGACTGCATGTTCTTCACAACTTTTGTAACAGAGAGAGGACCTCCATGGAGAGTTTGTGATCTATGGGATGATCTTTACTCAAATATTGGGGATCAGTTACGCCTGGAACAACATGATAGTCGAATGCTTCTAGTCCATGTTCAGGTGCGAAAAATGCTTTTTCATTGTAAGGGTAAATTCAGTGCATACATGTTACATTTTTTCTTATTTATTAATGATTTGCTTCTTTTAACTTGAAAAAGTAATTTAATGCTGCTATGCTTGCCATTTTCATGAGGAATAATGTTGCTGACTCTGGAAAATTAATAGCCCTCCTAAGGTGTCAGTTGGACAGTGTCAGCAACACACTTAAATCCTTGATTCATCTCATTATCTTAGATAAGATAGTAGAAGGATTTTTAATAATGCCACTTTGTTGGTGCAATATTGCAATGGATCTATGTGTCCATGTTGTAACCTGCCAAATTTTAATCTTAAACTTCAACAAAGTTTTGAATTTAGTTGCATTTTTTCCTGCAAAATGTTATCCTTTTCCAGGAACTTGCTCAACAGCTGTATAACAATGAGAACCCTAATCCACAACCATTTGTAGCTAAGATTCCAAAACCTACTGAGGGTTCATTTACTCGTATCCACCAGCCTGTCTTCCCACATATTGATGCTCAGCAGGTTCAGAGCATCATTGATGAGGGCACAGCAAAAAAAGTGAAGTGAGTGATCATTTGTGGCTTATTACACATTACACCACAACATAATCATAATAGGTTTAGATACATCAGTGTCCATGGTCAGACCTTTGCAAGTGAAAAAGGTAAGAGATATGTTGATACAGTGGATAAAGAAGCACTTTATCTCTTTTTATCATCGCTTTTAAGCATCCCATGTTGGGTACTATCCTTTTGTTCAAATTTCCTTTAGCCATTGAGATTTGAGGCTCAGGATTTATCTTGAGATAAACAAGAACAGTCACTCTAGAGTTACAGTGAAACAATGGGGGCAACTCCCTTGTTTTTAAAGATACATGGAACCTTTGCAACCAAAAAGCACTTGCAGTGTTCATTTATGCTCACATTATTAAGTAAGAATTTTCATAAGTGAGGAAGGCTGACTGAATGAAATGCTAGTACTTATGTATTATCTTGCTGATTCTCTAAGAATTAGGTGCCAGGAAAATAAGAATGTTTGTCACAGGGGCTGGTTTAGCTTGGTCATCAAGCTTCTGTTTCAGATTTTCAGTGTTGAGCACAGTGCTGTTTATATTTTTAGAATGCATTACAGTGAGCAGTTTAAGCACAGATAGAAATTTTTTTTATATTTCCTTTCACCAAATTTCTATGATTTTACAAACATTTTAGGTCAGTTCATATTTCAGTACTTTTTTATTTAGAACTTGATTTAAGGTGTGGATATTGAAATATGTGAACAGTACCTCTGATGGGTTAGCTCATACGAATATTCAAGTGCTGGTAAGTTTGTCACTCTTTTACAGCTAATTTTGGAATCTAGAGGCCCCAGACTTATGATTGTTTAATTCATTTATGAATGGGGTGGTGAGGGAGGTAAATGCAAGAGTCTTGGAGAGAGATTCGAGTATGCAGTCTGTTGGGGATGTGAGGGCCTGGGAATTGAGTCAATTGTTGTTCAATGATGATACGACACTGGTGGCTGATTCGAGTGAGAAACTGCAGAAGTTGGTGACTGAGTTTGGAAGAATGTGTGAAAGGAGAAAGTTGAGAGTGAATATGAATAAAAGGAAGGTTATTAGATGTAGCAGGATTGAGAGACAAGTTAGTTAGGATGTAGGTTTGAATGGAGAAAAATTGGAGAAAGTGAATTGTACTAGATATCTTGGAATGGAATGGGTAGTGAATGGAACCATGGAAGTGGAAGTGAGTCATAGGGTGGAGGAGGGAGCCAAGGTTCTGGGAATGATGAAGAATGTGTGGAAAGAGAGAATGTTATCTTGGGGAGCAAAAATGGGTATGTTTGAAGGAATAGTAGTTACAACAATATTGCATGGTTGTGAGGCATGGGCTATAGATAGGGTGTTGCAGAGGAGGGTGGATGTGTTGGGAATGAAATGTTTGAGGACAGTATATGATGTGAGGTGGTTTAATGATGTATGTAATGAAAGGGTAAGATAGATGTGTGAAAATGCAAAGCATGTGGAGAAAAGAGCATGAGAGGGTGTATTGAAATGGTTTGAACATATTTAGAGAAGGAATGAGGAGAGGTTGACATGTGTCAGAAGTGGAGGTAACAAGGAGAAGCAGGAGACCAGACTGGAGATGGAAGGATGGAGTGAAAAAGATTTTGAGCGATCGGGTCCTGAGCATGCAGGAGAGTGAAAAGGAAAGCACGTAATAGAGTGAATTGGAACGACATGGTTTACTGGGGTCAACATGCTGTCGATGGAGTGAACCAGAGCATTTGAAACCATGGAAAGGTCTGTCGTTTTGGTGAATTACACATGACAGCTCGTGTATGGATGTAAGCGGAAGACTCTCGTGTGAGGAGATACCTAGAGAGCTCAGATGGAGAATGGCAAAAGGTGAGAGTAAATGAAAGGTGGAAGATATTTTGGAAGGAGGTGAATAGTGTGAGGAGAGCACAGAAACAGATGGGAGCATCAGTTAATGGAGCAGATGAGGAAGTGGTAATAGGCTAAAGAACAGATGGAGTGATTATTTTACTAAATAGTTGAATGTGTAAATGTATTAAAAGAGGAAATGCTTGGTGGACAGTGATATTAGAAATAGAATGGAAGAGAAAGAAAGGCATAAGGTAGACTTCTTGAAAGGAATGTACCAGTGGAAGAGATGGAAAGGCATGAAGTAGACTTCTTGAAAGGTATGTACCAGTGGAAGTTAAGCAAAGGAGGAGAGAAGAATATAAGATGTGTAAGTGGAGTGTGAAGAGGCTGATAAAGGGAAGCAAAAAAAGAATAGATGAAGTTTTTGAAAGAAACTAGGTGAAAAGTTTAAGGAATGTAAATGCGGGAGGTAAGGAATGGGTATTATTGAATCAAAGGGGAAAAGTAAAATGGAAAAAGAATTTCAAGGAACTGATGAGTATGGGAGAAGGTGAGGCAACCATTGTTACTTGCATGGATCTGGAGAATGGTAGAAAAATGATACAAGTGCAGGGGCTTTAAACAAAAAGGGAGTTAAAAAGGTCATTTATGAGGTTAAAGATCGGCAAGGCCTTTGGAGTGGATGGGAGTATAACTGAAATAATGGAATATGGAGGAGAAAGTGTGATAAAGTGGATGCATTTGATATGTAATTTAACATGGCAGCAGAAGGTTGATCCTGAAGACTGGGTGAAATCTATTGTTGTTCATTTATTGAAGGAAAAAGGTGCCAAGGATGTCTGTAGCAATTACAGGGGGATAATTCTGTTAAGTTTACCAGGAAAAGTACATGCAAGAGTGTTGATTGATAGTGATGCAAGTGACTGATTTTAGAATAAATTTGAAGTAGGGGGTTTTAGGAAAGTTAGGGGATGTGTGGATCAGATTTTTGTGTTGAAGATGACTGTGTAAAAGTATTTAGCAAAAGATAAGAAGCTGTTTATAGCTTTTATGGATCTGGAGAAAGCAAATGATGTAGTCAAGAGGAATGGTTTATGGGATGTGTGAAGGATATATAGGGTAGGGGAACAACAGTTGGATCATGGGAAAGCCTTCTGTAGAGGAGCAAATGCATTTGTAAGAGTGGTTAGGGAATTAAGTGAAAGTTTTGGTATACATGTGGGTGTGAGCCAGGGTTGTTTGATGTCACCATGGATTTTTAAGATATATGTAGCCAACAACCAAGGAGTTATATTATCATTTCTACCTGCCTGGGTATTGGGAGGGTTAGAGATGGCTGTGTAGTGAGCCAGCACTTCAGTGGTTGTCAAATCACACTTCTCTGAACCAGACAGCTGTCTTTTCTTTCTGCCTCACCCACACGTGGACTACTAGTGATATGTCCTTAATTATGCAATCTCTCCTCGTCATATATAAAATTTGACAACACTTACCTCACAAAGGTCATTCTTTGTAATTCTAGATTTTCTTGTGGTGAACACAATGCACTAGCCATAGCTTTTGGCAAAATGACAAGAGCAATGGATAGAAATAGTAGGTG
>JAUTXX010453574.1:0-12677 GCA_032273605.1 Panulirus laevicauda
ACATACATATACATACACAGACATATACATATATACACATGTACATATTCATACTTGCTGCCTTCATCCATTCCCGTTGCTGCCCCGCCACATGAAATAGCATCTCTCTTACCCCCGGGATATGTGTGTGTATGTATGTATATGTGTATATGTTGAGATGTATGTGTGTGTATATATACTTGTATGTGTGTGGATGTATATATGTGTGTATATGAGTGGATGGGTCTTTCTTCATCTGTTTCCTGCCACTACCATACTGACATGGATGAGTATAATGATAATGAAATATTTTTTATAATACTTGATCACCGTTTCCTGCGTCAGCGAGGTAGCGCCAGGAAACAGACGAAGAAAGACCCATCCACTCATATACATATATTATCCCAAGGGATAGGGGAGAAAGAAACTGCCCACTGGAAATCCTCCTTTCGTATATTAATTCCCAAAAGAAGGAACATTGTGAGGAGCCAACTGAGGAATATTCCCTCGAAGGCTCTGTAATCTGTTCTTCACACTACCTTGCTTGCCTAAGAAATGGCATGCATGTATGAAAAAAAAAATATATGTATGGAGTGAATTATGGTGGAATGGAAACACGGAATGAACCTGGATTTTATTCTGTTGCGTTTGGCTAGTATGCTGAGTATATATTAAAACTCTTGTGTGTTCAAAGATTGCATGCATAAAATTCATATTCTTTTGCTGTTTGAGGTTTATATGTAATAACTGTTTTGTGGATGCTTAGTTCCCTGAGGGAATGGGCATCAGAGACATAGATAGATAGTTTCATAGAATATCTTCTAACAGGCCCACGACAGTAGTGTGCGGACGATGGTATGGTCTCACAACGACCAGTGGATGGTGACTGGTGACACTGGTGGTTTTGTAAAATACTGGCAGACGAACATGAACAATGTGAAGCTCTTCCAGGCTCATAAGGATCCTGTGCGCGGCCTCAGGTACTCCCTGTCCATATCCTTACATCACCGTCCCTTTCCCATGATAATCTGTTCTAGTTGTCCAATCAATTCATTCAAAAATCTTCCTTACAAAAGATCTTTTATTAGTAGGTGTAGTTGTTCCTTTTCACACACCCAGGTCAGTGCCTTTAGTCAGTCTTCAACACACTTGGCCTTCAGGAATTTTCCCAATTTGATACAATGCCATATAGGTATTTTGTTTTTCTTCGTGTTCAGTTTATGTTATGGTTGGGATAAGTTACCACTTGATTTAATATTTTACAATATTCTCTCTTTAAAAGTATATGAGAACCTTCATTTGATCATAAGTATATTCCACACTAGCTTTCTTACCACTCTAAAATACATATTATCCTTGGCTTGGGTCATACACCAGTCTTTATATTTTCACTTGTATGGGTGCTTATTTCTGTTTTACATATTATATTTTATGTGTCGTGTAGTTTATTCTTTGTTTATCACCTGTTTAAACAGTAATTATTTATTGTTTTGTGTACTTAATTTCTCTAATTTGTCTATTCTTTGGGAATGTGTGTAAGGAACATTTAAGAATTTAATTATCATCGATAACTAGTACCTGTTAAGAACATAAGACAGTAAAGAAGACGAAAATTGTAACAGTAAAGAATTATCCTATTTTTATAATCTGAAGTTCGTATGATTCTGCACCCTTTAAATCATCCTTTTCATGATTTACTTCCCTTTTTTGGTTAGCCAAAGGTAACTTAGTTCATCATACCTCAGATCTGCTAAAAAGTTGATAGGACACCGGCTAGGCATAATGATAAAAGTATTTACAATTGATTTTAAGTACTTATAAGAATTGTAGTCTGCATAGCCATCTGTATTCAGCATCTCTTGTAATATATGGATACTTTGAAAAAAGCCAATAAAGATTTACCTTTATCCTCTTGATGTAGAATGAAATTTTTCAGAGTTTATACTGCTAGTGATTAAATAAAGAATAACCTACTTTCCTCGATGACACATAGTAGTACTTCCGGTTTTTGGAATGTTGGTGATTGGTACATATATTCCACAAACTATTTACACCATTTCATTTGTTTGTAGCATATCACAGAATTCATTGTGCAGGACTCAGTAAAGTGTGATGTAACTTTGTATAATGCAATAAAAGCAAATATATATTCACCCTACCTTTAAGAGAGTATTACCAGTATATTTTGTTAAGTTATGTAGAAGACTTCTGCAGACCAAGAAATGTTCCTTTTGTAATATTTTCATCGGCATAACCCAATAAAGTTCATCCATCCTTTGTCCACCGCATAAGCCATCAACCAACTGTGATCAGTTTTGTGATTGCTGTTATTGTAAATTCCTTGTAAACATAATGACTTCTCAATAAAATAGGTGAACATGCCCTATAGGCTCACCTGGGTTGTGGCAGGTGGACCTATCATTGGTCAGTCTGTCACCCCCAGAGGCCTTTTTTATTCACCTATGATTCATTAGTATTGCGCTAAATTACCACGTAAATCACAGACAAATGCAGCAAAGTATATATGAGAAGATGTCCAATACAAAGAGGAAGAAGTCTTGACCAGTAGTTTATGAAAATAATCAATGGATGCACAGAAAACTGGGAATCTTTAAACATAACTTAGTGAAGTTTCCAATTAGATATAGAGCTGACGGTTTCTTAAATACCATTAAAATCTGTCTTTGAACATACAATTTAGAATAAAGTCTTGGAAATGTGTATTTAGATAGTGTTAAAGTACATTATTTTCTTGTCTGCATGTGCAACCCTGCTTGAAATGTGGGAAGAGAATATGATGGAAGTATATAGTTAATAAATGTAAAACTACATTTTAATGCCAAAACCTAAAATCAAGTTAATATACAGAGTATGAGCATATTATATCAGTTACGAATATCAGAAATATTCATGCTTGCTCTGGAATACCTAAATATTAGTTAAAGTCAAGTCATTTACTTAAGGGACTTGATATATGAGGTAAAATTTCTTTTCATATCTGTTTCATGCGTTTTGAAGCATTCAGTAACACAGATGTTGTTGGAACCAAGCTTAAGGACTATTCCCTTTTTTATCTACAGTACTAACATTATAAGCAGTGAAATATGAATAGCTTAAAGCTACAAGAAATTCAGGTAATCATATGTCCATGGCATTGTAGTTATGCAGTATTTTTAATTGCCTAATCTGAATTGGTTTTCAGTAGATATTTTATCTTGACAAATACCATGCAGACCATACTCCTACTCCATCACCAACACAAACACATTTTGTGCATAAGTGTATCGTTTCCACAAATGTCTTTTCACAGTTTTTCCTCAAGTGACCAGAAGTTTGCAACTGGCTCAGACGATGGAACAGTTAGGATATGGGACTTTTACCGCTGTTACGAAGAAAAGGTTCTCAGAGGTAAGGAAAAAGATGCACCACTGTTTTGAAAACAGGGATGTGCTGTTCTGTGGATATTATATATAATGTAGATGGTAGAATAATGTGATTAGTATTTCTTTATAAGGGAAGATAGGTTGAACTCTGTACAGTGAAAGTGATTCAAAATTCATACTTCATATTATGCCTCAGCTTTTAGTGTATATGACCATCAAGGCACAAAGTAATTTTTTTCAAGAAAATTCAGAAACATAGTTGGGGAACAGTGTTGAAATTCTGTTCCTACTGAAACAACTTTTTTATTGAGACATTAGTAATGAAAAAAATTGGAACTTTTTTATACATGCATTTGTGTGAGAATGTGTGAAAGTTTAAGATTGTATAGGAAGTTTATGTCCCTAGTCCTGTGTTGGTGAATTTGAGTAGGAAAGATGAAGTGGGGAACTCCTAGATTACATATGCTCTTGCATATTTAACACTTAGGGGAATCTTGCGGTACATGTTTGGCTGATGGTATCAGGACTCTAGCTGTTCTTGTACAGGTTACCTCTTCCTGCCCTGTTTAAATTGGAAGGTGCACTTTATTTATATGTAGAGGTGTCATATGTCTAAAGCAACTGGGAAAAAAAGCTAGTGTGTCAGTTAACCATATGACATGATGGGGGTTGTGCAGTTGATGGTGTTGGGGTTCTAGACATACCAGTTTCTGCTTTCTTTTGAATGGGAAGGTGCATATTTTTGGTATATATACATGCCTTTTGTCACAAGCAAAATCAGTTAGCATTGAGAAAGAATCCCATATAACTGAAGCCCGTTTCCTCCCTCAAGGGGTAGCCATGGTAGAAGAGTCTTCATAACTGGGGAACTCCATTGCCACTTCCAAGCCTTTAATGCATAACCTTAACAGGCCACTGGCAGAGAGCAACTCTAGCCCAGTGTTTTCACAGGCTCCTATCTAATGTTCCTACTGACTTCTACCTTATGTGTCGACCCATAATGTTCCTGCTAAATGCTTCAACCTATTACTTCTACCTAATGCTCCATCCTGATGTTCCTACCCACTTCTTCTGCCTAATGTTTTTCCTAATTCACCTGCCTAATGTTCTTACGTAGTACTTCTATCTATGGTTCCTACCATTTTGCCAAAAGGCAGGGTTAGTGTATAGCGTACTTCATAGGAAAATTGAGAGTTATGAAGAATGAGTTGTGTGAGTTAAGTGTTGTACAGTGTTATATGTGACAATGAGAGATTATATGTTTGTGGACAGAATGCCAGCAGCGTGTTTTACCCATTTCAGACAGTGGGGGAAGGTATGACCCTGGCACATGTGGTAAGTATACCCCAAGCAAATAGGTCTTCGGGACATTAATGATAGTGATGATGATTTGGTGGATGTTGAATTTGTAACGCTGGGAAAACATTTCTGCATATCAGATATCAATTGATGATGGCAGAGAAGAAACAAAGTTGGAATTGAACAACAGAATTTCAGCAAGCTAAACTTGTGCAGTATGCCAAGTTTGAATGTCTGAATAGAGAAAATAAGCTTGATTTACCAATTTTTCCTTTTTTTTTTAACTACTTGATATTTCCTATTGACTGATTATTTACTTATTTTTAAGATTTTTTGATAATCGTCTATCCAGGGAACCTTTCAATACTTCTTTGGCTCTGTCCTTTAAGGGATGAGTTGTCAGATTTTTGTCTCATATTTTTGAGATTTTTTTCTCTCTGGTATGGTTCAAATAAATTTAAAAGTTGATGATATTTAATAGCAGAGGTTACTTTATATGTTGTGTTAGCAATAGCATATTCCCTGTGATCTCTTACACTAACTGGCTTGGAGTAACTTTTGAAGTTTGCATGAAAAAATTTTTATAATTTTTTGTCATTATTATTGTTTCCTCGTCTACCATTCTGAACATTTCCTTTATTCTTCTCGTTTGTGATTACCGTTTTGATTACTGATTTGTAATTATGTATTTGTACGTTATGGGGAGAGAGCTTTACACTCTGGGGCCCTGTTTCTTGTTCTTTTTGTACCATCTAGAAAACTTTTAAATCTTTGTTGCCAGCATTCACAATTCCCTTGCACCCCACAGTATTCATATATTTACATTCAAACAAATAGCTGTGGTTTAACTGCTGTGATAAATCTATTATGTTGCTTTCTTTTGGAAATAATTTGTGTGTTGGTGAGTCACTGATGCTGAACTCTGTAGGAATAGTTATGTTAACAGGTTTGCTATATACAGAGTGAATAAAATATTACAGTTTTTTCAGATATTTATGTAGTTAAAGTAGAATGTATAATAGGCCCAGGGTAATGTGCATTTTAGGCGTGTTATCATCTGATATACCTGAAACATGCAATATCTGGAAAGTTCCCTGATTCTTGGAAAAAAAAATGAGTTTCAGTGCAGCTGTTGAGTCTTTAATTTTGGAAGTTCAGCATTGTTAGTTGGTAGCTTCTGAGGCGTTTAAGGGAGACCAAGTAATTTCTTTTCACGTGTGATTGTGGGAGTCTTTCTTATAAAGAAGGGCAGAAAAATATTACACCATGAATTTTGTGTTTGTGGATATTCTTTTGGTTGAAATGCAAAGGACAATTGGCTTTACATTATCTGTGCTGCACATGTACATGATTCTCAGTTGTCTATGAGGTGGAAGCAAACATTAGCCACAAATTTGTCTGATATGTAGAACAAAAAGGAAACTTACATATACGTTTCTTATGGTGTGGATCATTAAATGCCCCAGAATGATATACTGCCAACATTCAATTGTTGTTTGTATGCCATTTTATTATTGTGTGTATGCTGACTATTGCAAATAAATGCATATGGAATCAGTAAATAACTTAAAGTTCAAACTGAACATATTTGATACTTGTTCATGTGGTTTAGTTGATTAAATATCATCAATATAAGTGGAATATACTCCTAGGGAAAGGATCCTCTTTTATCAAAAAAATTTCATTTGTTCCTGATAACTATAAGCGTTATCTTATATTTCGTATAATATATAAGAATATGCTCTTTCGTTGCTCAGGAGTACTTGCTATGATGTTTATCATGGTGTTTTTCATTTCATACACTAAATGTATTCAAAATTAGCTCTTCATTATTATTAGTTTATTATTTGAGTAATGTTAAGATGCAAAGGAATTCAAATTGCAGCACATCTTTTGCTGTATACAGTGCAGTAGTATGCTCTTTTGCAAAAACACAGTTTACCTTTTTCACCTCTTATTCCCTGGCTCAACCCAGTGATGTCACAACATTCCCTTATACCACACTGATGAAACTCATTTGATCCAGTGCATGTTTCTTGCCTTCTTGACTATTCAGACCAGTTCCCAAAGCCTTCTTCTTTCCATCCTTCCATTATCTCCTAAGTCTCCCATTTCCCATGCTCCCTCCACTTTTGGCAAGTCTGCACATTCCTCCTCTCCATATGTCAGAACCGTTTAAGCATACTCTGGTTGCCGTTCTCCATGTGTTCACTACCTCTCTCTGACAGTCATTTCTTACTTGATCAACCACTTGATCAGCACATCTACCCTCTTCCATTTGGATTTGCAGACAATCCCTGCAGAATAACAGATCACAGAGTGATGTTTCATGTTAATTAGTGACATTCAAGAATTAAGAGTTGCCCCCCGCCAGTGGCACTGGAGTTCACTGGTTTTAGAGACTGTTACTGTAGCAACCCCTTTGAGGGAGTTCCAGGTTGGAATAGGTGTCCAAGATATGGATAGACAGATAATTGTTAAATACATCAACAGACATATGTATTATGCACTGAAATGGATAAATATACTTTGAAAGGCTTGGCAAACCATTCACTCTATTCCCATTCCATTCCACCACCACTTACTAAATCCCTTATCACCAGCATTCTCAGTAAGAATTGTCTGGCTTACCTTTGAAATGGCAGCTGTTGCTGAATCAAAGAGACTAATTTATGATAAGCTAGGATCTTTTGGGTAATGGCCATATGTGAAAACTAGATTAGGGGATTTTTTGGAACATAACCTCCTAATAACATGGATTTCAGTTACTCATATGATAACATTCCTCAATAAGGACAGATCACCAGGAATATAACCTTGTCATTCTGCAAGGACCCTATGTTGCACCAGAAACTTGCATCCTTACGACACCATTGGGACTATATACCTTCAAATGTACCAGTCTTTGCAGCTTACAGAAACTGACCTTTCTTTTCACATGCTTCTTAACATACTGATGACCTTAACCCTCTCTTCCACCTTGTGACTTATTTCAACCCATTTTGTTCCATCCCTGCCATGTTGGCTATTGGGACCCTAAAGCGCTCCAGTTCCTCCATGTCCAGTGCACATGTTCTCACACTGAAACCATTCTGTCTTGCTGCACCCCAATGAGTCGTTCTTTTTCACATTTACCTTCAATTCTCCCATTTTTACATACACTTCCATACCTATACCAGCAGCTTCTGTAGTTTCTAGAGTCTGCCTTAAGAGCCTTGTCATCTGTAAACGCCAAATGATTCACCTGTTGCTTCCTCTCCTTTGTCTTACAGCAGTCTTGCCACTTGCTCCAAGACCTTAACATACCTTGATAACTGCTTAATTCATGAACACTTTAAACTTCCATGTGACATCACACATCCGTAATACAGATCCTTCTTCATTAAAGAAACTTCATATCTCCCTTTTAAACTATACCTCACCTGCTTGGTCTTCTTAAAAGCAAACATAACAAAGCTGCAAACCACACAAAATAATGCACTCAGAACAATCATTAGCAGCCTAGCGTCCACCTGTATACCGAAATAGATATCCTGCCTCTACAGTCTCACCTCAACATGCTCAGCACTCAATTCTCTGCAGCAGTGCTAGACCTCTCCTATCCAGAGCACTCTATATCTAAATACTAATCCCCAAGTGGAAATAAAAAGCTTACCCCTTCCTTACATGTAAGTAACCTATACTCACAGATTTCCCCTCATTCCCATCAAACATAACATTGATAAAACATACACAGTGAAATAACCTGACATGTGTTACTGGACTCCACCTGAATGAGGTTTCATTGTGAGTTAAAAGTCCTCTGGTGAAGCTCCATTAGAGGGAGTGCAGTCTCATCAAAGACCTTCTCATTGCAAAGGAGTCTACATTTTCTGCTCCTGGAAATAGCACAACCTTGGGCTGCAGGAGCCTTTAAAATGGACCTGGGTAATGCCAGGATTCTTTCATAGAAATTGGTCTGGGGGTAATTACAAATAACATGACAAGCACTAAATCCAACCTCCATATCAGTCTTGAACTCTTAACTTACGAGACATGCACCCATTAAAACAACACTTCTCTGACAAACATGAGTCTCCCTCACTTGTCTGATCTCTGGACATTACCCATTTGTACAACACTACAAACTGTTTCAGTAATTCCCAAGACCCTTCATGCACATGATGCAAGTATCATAGTGAAGACATTGAGCACTTATTACTTGGTTGCCATGCACTCTTTGTATATATGTGCACACAACATCACAACACCTCATTGCCATTGGTCCCAACCATTGAACATAGCCAGTTTTCTGAGTGCTGCATACAGAAGGGACTCCTGGGGTAGGAAGAAAGTAAGTATGCTTTCTCCAAATTCTTGAATGCTACATACAACTCACCCCCTTTCTCCAGGTATTTGTTACAAGTTCTTTAGAGTTAACATTTGGTCTACACACCCTCTGCCACTCTAGAAGCCGCATTGCTCCTCCTTTGTCACCTGTTCAGTGCATGACTTCAACCTTTTAATCATGGATATCCCACCCACCATTTGATATCCGTTGATTTTAATCAAGAATCATTTTTACTTGTTCATCATGATATACATTTTGGATGTACAGTAATCCATTGTTGTAATTTGGAGAGATGTTGCTTGAAAATGCTTCTTAACCAAAACACCTTAACCTTATAGCATCTATCTGTTTATCTATCTTTAATTAGTATGACAAAAACAACCCACTACACCAGATAGGAACACATGAATGAGCCATAAAGTGTAAGGATAATACTATTAGACGAATTTGAAAGAGGTTCCCATTTTATCATAGGATTAATTTGGACAATGATGGATTATGTTCCCAGGGTGGATTTCCCTACCTAATTTCTTCTAAAAGATATGATTCTTTAATGCAAGAAAAGAAAAGTGGTGGACATTGAAATGAAATGCCTAATGATGATATATGGAGTGAGGTGGGTTGACTGTTTAAGGAATGACTGTGTAAGAAAGAGGTTTGGCAGTAAGTGTAGTCTGATTGGGACTTGACTATTGTGTGCTCATATTGTTCAGACATGAAGAGAATGAATGGAGAAAGATTTACTTAGAAGATGTAAGTGTCAGAAGTGGAGAGAGCAAGGGAGAGGGGGACACAGAGAAAGAAATGAAAGGATGGAATGAAGAAGGCTTTGGGATATTGAGGCCTGAATATTCTGATGGGCAAGTGACATGCATGGGATAAAATTGATTGGATTGATTTTTCTTTTTTTGGCGGGGAGGTGTATTACGTTGTCTTGGTGGGGTGAACTAAGGCATATAAAGAAGCCAAGGAAAACTGCGGACAATACTCACTGGTTTTGTTACATCACAAGTAGGAGGTGAATTTTTGCAGATTTGGCCATTGTTTGCTTCTATCTGATGTAACCAATATGAAGTTGGATAGGCAATCAGGAGAAAAAGAGAAGATTATACAGTTTCAGACTCCTACGTGTATGTAACTCTTACATTGATTTTCAAATTGATCTGCAATAGGAATATTTTTTAACTTTCCTTCCAGACCTTCCATTGTGAACTGTTATCTCTCTCACCAACCATTTATAAAACATGCAAAAATTTAATCCAGCTTTAGCTTTAGCTCAGTTACATGAGTTTACTATTTATTCAAACATATTCTGTTGCCTCTTTATTGGAGCTGTTCAGTCGATGGTAGCTCACACCCTTCTAGGCGTACAAAAGAGTCCATGTTGATTCTACATTCAACCTTTCATATTTTCATAATCATAGCAAGCTATCCTTTTTGAGCATTCCTGTGATTTATATTCTTTTAGATATGATCTGATCAACACAATTAGTGACTTAAGTAACTTTTAATTCATCTCTTGCTGCATCAGTTTTGTGGTTGTCTTTCTGTTTTATCACAATGGGCACACAATGTGTATCTTATACTTTCACTTCATAGCCTTAAAACACATGTTTCATTTATTTGGTACATATTGTTATGGGGTACTATAAAACTTTTTTCCCATTGTTGCTTGTTGAGCAATATTGGAATTACATTTTGATGTTAATAACTAAAAATCTACATAAGGAAATACATGTCCTGTGAATTCAGATTTTGGCTGCATGCCTTCAGCCATTAGCGACAGCATTGGCAGACTGTGTGTTCTAACCACCAGTGACAAGAAGATTGACAGATTGATATGGCTGAGTGGAATATTAGATGAATGGATGAAGAACAGTAGTGTACAGAAACTGCTAATATTTTTAGAAAGGATAATGCAGTATGTGAAACAAAACCATAAGGTATGTTTGAAAGGGAATGATAATGTGAAATCAGGTTGAAGCTGAGTGTCGGTGATTATATGAGAAAGGTGAAATTTCTGCAGATAGATGATGTGTGATTGAAAATACATCATTTCTAAGCTGGTAGCTTCAAAATACATGTACAAATTTTTTAGCATAATAGTTAACTATAAATGTCACATTTGCAGATTTAAGTCATAATTGCACTATGGTAAGAAGTTGAAAGGATGACAGAAGTAGAATAAAGAGAGAAGTTCATAACTGTGGTTGATATGAATGATTGGGTAGAATGTTAAAGAGCAAAGTTTTTTATTTTAAAGAAAATGATAGTGGTCAAAGGATATTTGAAACACATGCACCAGTGAGTTTACTAATACTTACTGTCAGCCTAAGTTTGTAGAGAAATATATGTTTTACAAGTACTGAGAAATCATAGAAGAAGAGTTTTATTGACCTTTTGGTAAGGAATAACACTAAGAGTAATATTCATAATTTAAGATTTGTAAAGATTTTTGACAAAGGCCATCAGATCATGTTTTTGTAATATGCAGGTAGGCATTATGTCTAGATCGTCTGTAACTAGATGTGTGAGTAAGGAGTGTGAATGAGAATTGAGAAAGCTGAAGGAAGAGCTGATGATACTTCAGGGGAAGTTAAGTGCATAGATGAGTGATTTTAAAAAAGTTTTGCGAAATGAGTTTGAAATGGTTTGGAGTTATTTTAAGGTGCTTTAATAGAGGCAGCATTTAGTTTGGAAAGAGAGAAATAGCATCACAGAATGATGTTAGATAGTTTTATGTTGACAGGGAGAGACTTTAGAAGTTGAATCTTTCATAGTGTTATATTGAAAGCATAGCGATTTTTTTTATTAGACATAAAGATAAAAGATAACAGATATAAGTAAAAGTGGTCTTTTTAGAAAAAAGGATGAAATCCTTAAGTGAATGTGTGCAGGAATGAGGTCTGAGAAATAGATTATTAGAAAACGAAGGGAGGTGGCTAATGAGAGTTAATGTCAGGTAAATTACAATATTTCAAGGAACTAATGGGGAATATTATTGAAGAGCTGTAAGTATTAGTTCGGTGCAGTTTGATGTAGGGAGAACAAACAGCATGCTATTTTAGAGAAGTTATTGCATCTTTTTAAGAAGAGCAGTATGTAATATTACAAAGAAGAGCATAAAGTATGAATAGGAAGGTGAGAGACAAAGAATATCAGTGAAATAACAATGTCTTAGATCAGGAATATAGGTATGGCAGCATATAATTACAGGCATGTACTAGATATTTGGATGAAGACGAGGCTTGTGTCTGAATACAAAGACAAATTTGATTAAGAAACTGCAGAGGAATAATTCTTTAACATGATTAGTAAGATAATACCTAGGGATATGCATTAGAAGTTTTTGATCTGCATTTTAGAAAGAAAAATAGATAAGTACTTGAAAGGAAAATTTCAATTTCCAGCTTGCAAAAGAGTATGTGTGTTGTTAAGACAGGTACACCAATTTTTTAGCACTCTTGGTTCCAAAGCCCTACCGGATTAATCATTTTCCCAGACCAACCGTGGTCATGTAATAATAATTCATCAACTCACCTATAACCCACTAATTATACATCTCCCATGTGTCTAAAGTATACCATGGACTGCTAGAAATTTAAATTAAACAAATGTTAAATGTTTGAGCACCCTAAGATAGTAAGTTCATCCTTAGATTGTTTGAATCCTGTGGAGTCTTCTTC
>JAUTXX010453685.1:0-12677 GCA_032273605.1 Panulirus laevicauda
TCTCTCTCTCTCTCTCTCTCTCTCTCTCTCTCTCTCTCTCTCTCTCTCTCTCTCTCTCTCTCTCTCTCTCCTTGATTCAGGAGTTAAGGCCGAGTGATGTCTGCAAACTTTGATCCCAGGTATCCAACGTTAAAGTTGAGCCCACACGCGCTACCACGTTTCCCTCCACACAGTCGAACCACAGGAGAAGCTTAGCTCTGTAGCTCTCTGTCCACGGGGAGGTGAAGCTTACTGTGATGGTTGCTGGTCCGTACATAAGATCCCAGTTGACTGACTTTTCGACCTGTGTGTGGGTGAAGAGTCGCTTTTACCGGCTGTCTGCCCATGGGTGAAACGTTGTTTGATGACTGTCTGCCCATGGGTGAAACGTTGTTTGGTGGTGTCCTGAAACATTTTTTGATTGCTGTCTGCCCATGGGTGAAACGTTGTTTGATGGCTGTCTGCCCGTGGGTGAAACGTCGTTTGATGGTTGCCTGAAACGTTGTTTGATGGCTGTCTGCCCGTGGGTGAAACGTTGTTTGATGGCTGTGTCTCCTTGGGTAAAACGTTGTTTGATAGCTGCCTTCCCAAGCTACTATCATCCACCTCACCTCCACCGACGCCCCAGACCTGGGTGGAGGTAGTACCAGCAGTCTCAGATCCTGCTTCTCTTCTGTTGACTCGGCCTACAACACTTCCTGATCCTCCATATGAACCTCACTTGTCCATGGTCACCTCACCCTCCTCTTCATCGTCAAATCTCTCGCCATAATCTTTACCTCAGGCTCATCTCGTGGATCTTGAGCCACCCAACTTCGACGCCATAAGGCTAATAATATCCTTACCCTCAAAGACTTGGCTGTTATATTCCATAATTCACCCCTCACCCTCCGGTCCATTCCTCCACGTCTGTACACTTCAGCTATACAACATCCTGTCATCTCTACCCAAACCTCTTTCTAGATTTCGTTTTGTTTCCGACTATCAAATTTCACAACTCTACCATTAAAACCTGTGATGATATAAACATATTGGGTGCAACCACTTTATCTTGAAAATCCTCATAGGATGAACACCACAAAATCTGCTCCCATAAGCCGCGACGTGTTTGTATATGCGCCGTAATTGTTTTTCCATCTGGGCAGCAGCTGCACAGCAACCGGCCGATATGACACAGACAAAAGATTACTTGCTCATCGATGACTCGCATGAAAATAAGGTAGAGTAAGAAAGAATGAATGAAGAATTTGATCTAAACCTTTCAGATGTTTGTAGACCTGACTCATAGAAATAGGAACAGAAATAGAAATAAAAAGAGATTAAAAACAAAAGAAGGAAGAGACTTTTGCAGCTTCACTCCTCGAGGGAATGAGGATGGTATCATAATGGTCACTCCTCGTGTGGCTCGTCTCCACATGGAAACTATGGGAAGCAACAGCAAAACGCGTGCCACACGTCCAGGCCTTGCTAGGAGGGACACACTGACACAACTCAGGAGAGCAGTATAACATTATCAGACGAAAGGCGTCTGATTCCAATCTGGCTTATAAAGCGCTTGGTGGAGGAGGAACTACGTACGTGTACATACGGAACAGTGGCTCGGAAAAACAAATGAGAATTATTCCGACCCATTACAACACCTCCTCCAGCATTTGAGAAACAGGTGCTACGATATTGATAGTGTTGGGTTTGCAGGACAACAGTAGAGGATATGGTTATGCCCGACTTGTCTATGTTATTGCAGGGTTAACCTTTGGGTGTTATGAGAATAAACAGTGGAACGAGTTAGTTTGTTTGGAAAGATATCTATATAGAAGTTACGTGTTACCAGGTTACCGCCGTTAGAGGCTATGTTCAGGGCCAACTTAAGGAGGGAGTTACTTTCAGTGCGAGGTAGAAAACGAATAGTAGAATAACTTTTAGTTCAAGAAAGAAAAAGAATATTAGAATAAGGAGGGAAAAGGGAAGCGAGTTGAAAGACGAAACGTTGAATCATCAGTGTAAACGTGAATGAAGTTTAAGGACAAAGACGGAAAATTATGTATTAGGAATAGAAAGAACGTAGGCTATGAAATAAAACCCTAAAGGACACCACGGTTGATGGTATAAGTGGGGGAGGAAGGTCTCTCTATCAACTAACACCGCAGTGGATCGGCCAGAGAGGAAGCTACGCACTAGAGAACAAAGAGGAGCAGAAAAGCCAAAGAAAGAAAGTTCGAAGATCAAAGATCCGTGTCAAATGCCCTGAAGATGTCGAGGACTATGGAAAAGTTCACATGAAATATCTGATAGAGAAGAACCGGAGATGAGTCACACACGAGAGGATATCAGCAGTAGACGTAGCAGTGCGAGGGCCGTGTTGGTCATCAAAGGGAAGGGAATGGGATTCTAATTGTTTTAGAAAAACAACTTTTCAAAGGACTTTGGAGATAGCAGAGGTTGAGTGATAGGCCAATGGTTGGGAAGGTTCAAATGGAATCCTCTCTTTGGAGGGACTAGGAAGGTTAGGGAGGATTAGAATCAGCTCAGAGGCACACGCGCCTGTTGGACTGGAAGAGGTATGCTATTTGGACCATATTCTTTGCCAGCTTGAAGAAGGGAAAATACTTAGAGGATCCTGCTCGAAGAAAATATAAAACAAGGTAAAGGTTGAGTGGGAAGAAATGGAGTAGGAAGACAATCACATAATGTAAATAGACCTGGAGAAGAATAAGATATTGCATAGCGCAGCATTATAAGATAAAGAGTCAGCACTAGAATCATTGGGTCAAAAGAGAAGCTGAATTACAGTCGTAATTGGAGATGTTTTTCCCGTAGGACCAAAAGACTTATCAGTAAACGAAAAATCAGATCAGCACACTTAATCTATATTTGCTTGGTGTTGCAAAGAAAATATTTGCAGTAGTTCCGAGTAGATACGAGAACGGTGTGGAATTCATGGGAATAACTGAGTTTCTTGGCTCACTACACTCTGTCCCTGTTGCAGCAGACATCAGAGCAGGAGAAATTAAACAGTGATTGTTGGGAGAGAAAAATCTGGTAGAAGAAGGGATGTAGGACTCCACCCCAGCCAAGAAAACTTCTGCTACGTGATCAGTCTAGCTGGGAGCATCCCAGCCAGCAGAAGACAGTACCAGTCCCACTGAAAGTCAGTCAGTGAGCTGCGCTGGAATGACCACCGAGTTCTGAAAGTGTCAAAGCTGACGTGCCAAGAGCGAGGTATGAGGTGGACGAGCCTAAATGAAAGTGACAGAAATGAAAAAAAAGAGAGTGGAATCAGAAGTAGCGGACGTATGGAGGGACTCGAGGTTTAAAAAGAGGCAGAGTGCGTTGTAAAGACTGGTCATGTTTGTCAGAGGTTTGTACTGGATGTTTCGGTATTTATTCCAGATCGTTAAGCAGTGAAATGAAAAACGGACTCGGCTCCACCGGGATCATCCTTGATGGAGCCTAACCAATCCCTGCGGTGTACATTCAGATCCCCTTCATAGAGGATTTCAATGAGTGTGAAGAGAGTAGCGGAACATGGCAAATAGTGGAAGAGTCGTACATAGTTGGGTGAATTTGAGGGGAAAGTATACGCAACACAAAGCAAAGCTACGGAGGGTAAAGAAATTTTGGGCCAGATGACTTCACAGTTGGGAGATTTAAGATCAAAGAAGCGAATAATTGCTGTTTTTTTTGCGTTATAACATACACGAAAATCGCCCCCGGAACGAAAATAATAGTAGAGCTTAGAGAAAAGATACAGTAAAGAAGTAGCCTTGTAAAGTTGGGTTTTAATTGGGAGAGAGATCAAGGGAAGAAGTATCCATATGGCATTCTACAAAGGGATGGTTGGATATGAGACCACGAATGCTGCGGAAATGGAAAGAGAAAGAGCCAGGTCTAGGAACTGATTGTGTCTGAGGAAGTGAGGCGGGTGACGGTCGCTTGGTGACTGGTCAAGGGGGTCGTGAGAGCGGTGCCAATGGCAGGGTTAGGGTTGAACGATTATTTGCTCTCTTTCGACCAATGGCGCCACTCTTACTCGGCAATGGATAATCCTTTACATCAGTGTGTTGCCAGGAGTCGTAATAGTACAGGAAAACATCAAAAGTCGAGAGTAAGGAGTTGCGTGCTTTATGTGTCATGTGTCAGATGGAGAGAGCTTGAGTTTGTATAGTGAGTGATCGCAAAACAACAGCAAATTGGCTCATATCTGAGAACGTAACAAACACCGCGGTGCTAGTTCGTTGCGTCTCCCTCACTTACACTCTGCCAGTACCCAGATGATAGAACATGTTCACATGGGTTACATTCGCCCTCCCTCCACCACCACTATTAAGTACTGATTGCATCATCTGAGGTAGCTATCCTGTCTTTTTTTTCGAGTGGCATGAGAATGCTTCTGTCTTGTCAGCGCTCCTATAATCACCTTTCTTCATCCATTTCTTCCCCCTCACCGTGATGTTACTCCCTTCTGCCTGCTCAGCAGGGTGTTCTTTTGACCACTGGTCTTGTGAAGTGTCTACATATCTCTGCCCCGAAGAGCTGGACCCGCAGCATGCAAATGACCAGTTTCCCTTGGTGTCTGTGTGGAGACCATCTACACGAGGACTGGTTGTTACCACAACCCCACCTTTCCTCGTAGTAAAAGCTGAAGAAATCCTTTTCCTCTTTCGTCTTTCTCTCTTTCTGTAGCCTTAATTTCAAGAACATTTAGATATACATTTAAGGTTCATATACAAATATACCTCTGTTCCCTTTACCATTCGGAAGGGTCAGGTTAGGTCATAGGTCATGCAATCATACGCAAGGGTCGCACCGTAATGCTCAAGAGATTAACACTTTGCATATAGACCTCTCTATATAGATAGATTCATTCCTAAGGCGGTGGGCAAAGTAAACCATGATATCTTACTAAAGGAAATAACGAGAAGATACATAAAGCATAAGAGAAAACATTCAAAGTAGCAGCAAATGAAGAAGAAAAAAGAAAGAAAAAAAACTTTTTTGATGGAGACGTTCCTTCACATGGTATACCACAAGGGGACGGCACTGGCCTCGGATCACTCGATGGTCATGATTATCAGACGGTCGACTGTGAGGTTAAAGAGAGTACAATCCCGTCCTTCCCTGATACTGATGGGTTCAGATGATGATGAAATAAGAGATACAAAGACTTAGATGTGATCTCATTTTGGGTAGAAAATAAATCTGATGGAATTAGAAGATACATATCCATAGCAACTAATTCATGTGATGATTAACAAAGCATTAATGACATGGTTGATGGGTCCAATACGAGAAGTGGCAGAAAATGAAACAAACGCCAATGATCTACGAATCACTGTATATGGAAATCGAGAATCCAAAGAGGATATGAGAATGTAATACCATCGAGCCAAGTACTGAGTGGCATGATAACGAATAAACACTACTGGTAAATGATGTTCAGTGAACTTAAACACTGGTGCGTGGTACGTTCACCAAACAAAAGAGAGGAAATTGAAGACATGACACCATGGAGATAAACAGGATTGAAACACATTGAGAGGTTGCAAGACCTTGAACTCTACAGTGGCAGGCTATTGAAGTCTTCATTAATGATGCATTGGGCTTGAAATCATCTCGTCAAAAGCAGAATCATTAACTCCACAATAAGGTCGTAGACTACAACAGAGATATCAACCTTGAACGTATGAGGTCCAGACAAGAGATCCGTCCTGCTCAAGGGATTGAAACCCTATTTCCCGGTGGATCTCTATTAAACGTTCATCTTACTCGCACACGTTTTCGTAATCCATCATTTTGAAAATCTTTTCTTTTTAATTCGTAAATTCTCTAACCTTCCTCTAACGAGACTAAGCGAAAATCCTGAGGCAAAATGTAAAATTAGATGTCGTTCGATAGGGAAGTATCATGTGAATTTCTGTTATAGTTTTCAGCTTCAGGTTGCTATATGGTTAGACTGGATAACCATGACCTTTAAATGTCAGTCCACCATCCGGGAATGGTATTTCCTGGTCCCTGGTATTTCCTGGTTGAGAGAGAGAGGGGGGAGGATGATTATCCATTCATGATCTTCTAAAGCTATTGTTATCGTTATGGCGTAAGATCACTTCACTGAAACCATTTCAACATGTCGACCTTAATGTCGGCTTACTATGACCGTGGGTAAGTTTGGAAGCAGTCAAGACGTGGGTAAAGCTTAACTTAGCCGTCTGGAATCTTCTGTTATTGCTTGGACTTTAAGTTGTCAAGTTTTCGGTAAAGTCTTATTTTAGAAGCTGTCAAGCCTTGGGTAAAGCTTAGTTTTAAAAGATGTTAGGACTTAGGTAAAGCTTGGCTTAAAAGCTGTCAAGCTTTTGGGTAAAACTTGACTTAAAGGATGTTAAGCTTTAGGTTAAGATTACTTTTTGAGGTATCACACGTGAGGTGAAGTTAAAATTGAAGACTGGGTGAAGCTTAGCTTAGCTGTCAAGGCTTATGTAAAGAACCAAAATTCAGAAGCAGTCAGGGACTGGATAAGGTTTAGCTTAGAAGCTTTCAGACCTCGGTTACAGCTTAGTTTAGCTCTCAGAAACTGTCAGCATTTCATTAAAGATTTATTCGGTACCTGCAAGTTCCTTGTTGAAACTGAAAATAGTAACTCAAGCTGTGGATAAAGTTTTAATTTTGTGTTTATCAGGACTTGTATAAAGATCATTTGAGCAGCTGACAGTCTTCTGCTAATGCTTAGCTTAGCGGATGATAAGCCTTAGTTAAAGATTATCTGAGTATCTGTCAGATCTTAAGCAAAACTCATATGGGCAGATATCATCATGGGGAAAGCTTATCTTAGTAACTATCAACCGTGAATCATAGTTATTCTATTAGCTGTTGCTCCATAGGTGAAGTCAAGGTTAGAGGCTTTTGACCCATAGTGAAAGCTAAGTTTAGCGTCCTTCGGCACATCCTGAAAGCTAAGTTTTGTGGTTGTCAACCCATGGGTAAAGCTATATTCAGTTATCGTTGAGCCATAAGCAAAACTACGTTTAGCAGCCGTCGACCAGTTGGTAAAGCTAAGATCAGTAGTCGTGGGACCGTGGGGTAAAGCTAAGATCAATGGCCGTGGGACCATGGGTAAAGCTAAGTTATGGATGTGCGGGCACGAGAAACGTGGTTATAGCTTAGGCTAATCAGCTCATCTTTTTTCCAGGAGGAGACGGCCCAAGCCAAGATAATATACTTATTAAATCAATATATTTACCTTTGCTTAATTACTGGTGGGGTAGCTGGTGGGTGGGGATGGGGATGGGGGTAACAATAACCCTCTCATCACAATGGTCAACAACTCATTTTCATCACACACAGCTTGTGTTGTACTCGAGGTATATATCTCTGGACGCGGATGTCGAAAATGCAGTTCGTTTTCTTGTATCATCACGTCTACTCTTCATGAGAGATTTGACACAGCCGAGAGATAAAGGTGAACTTTCAGCATCTCGTGTAAAAGATAAATGTCTGCTCAAGAAGGACGCTCGCATAACTTATATAAGGTAAAGGAGTCAGATTCTTGCCTCTCAATGGCGCTTGTTCATAGACTCGTCTAAGAGAAGTCTGAAAGCGGTGCTGCTCCACAATGGGAACAAGAAACCCTACGTTCTTGTAGGACATCAGTGCACATGAAAGAGTGTTATGAGAACATGCAGCCACTCCTAGATGCCATGAAATACAAGATTTACAACTGGAAAATATCTGGGGACTTGAAAGTGATCGACATGCTGATGGAAACGCAGTCAAGATTCACGAAATACTGCTGAATTGTATGCCTCTGGGATAGTCGAGTAACTTCCAGGCATTATATGAAGTCGGACTGGCCTCAAGAGGATGGTGGCATCCACAGAGCATCAGACTGAGGGGGGAGCTATGTAGATCAGGTGTTTGCTTTGGGAAATATGTATGCATGAAGTAATTAATGAAAAAGGATTTGTATGTCATCTATAGATCTGGAGAGAATATATGATAGGACTGATAGAGATGCTTTGTAGCAGGAGTCATGAATATACCGTATGGGAAGAGGGCTACTAAAAGCATATGAGATTCGGTGAAGGGAGTAAAACGTATGTGCGAGTAGGAAGTGTGGAGCGTGAGCAGTTCCAGGCGAAGGTGGGTCTGTGGCGAGGATGCGAGATGGCACCAAAGCTGTTTAATCTGTCTATAGATGGGGTAGCGAGTCACTGAGATACGAGTAGGTTTGCATTCGCTAGGGGAAGGACCTGGAAGGTGAGTATACAATACTATCAAACATATTTATCTTTGCCCTCACAAACAGTAACCACTTATTTCCACATTCCTCAGTGCAACCAGGATCTTATCCCACTTACCCACCCTGTAGCTTACTTGAACTCCCATGGTTCATTCCACTGCTATGGCCACTCAAAGCTATCTTTAACGCTCCATTTCCTGCAGGTTTTCTTCATTCAAACTCGCACTCCTACCAATCTTTTTCTTCCTTACCTTACATGATAACTTTCCTTTTACTCGCATGAACTATCAATTATCTCCTTTCACACAATCCCCCAAACGAGACATCAGCTTCTACAGTTTGTCACTCAAGTCTGTCACCAGAGTCAAATCAGTTGCCCCGAGTGCTGTGTAAATCCGGGGCGTGGAACATAGATACAAAAGTACGAAAGGAAGTGTGAGAAATGAAATGCTTGAGGACAGCATGTGGTGTTGAGTGGGTTGACTTGGTGAGAAATGAAAAGTAAGAGGGAGTTGTGGTAGTTAGAGTGTGACTGAGAGAGTTTAGCTGGGTGTGATGTAATGTTTGGACATAAGGAGAGGATGAGTGAGGAAACGACAATGAGAGCATATGTGTCGAGTAGAAGGAACGAGAAGAAGACTAGAGTTGTGAAGATGGAAGGATACAGTGAAAGATGCTTTGAAAGAACGTGACCTGAACATAGGAACGATATATTACGCAGGGGACGATGTAAAGTGGTCAGGGGAAACCACAGAAAGGTCTGTGGGACATGCTCGAGGATGGTAAGCTCTGGTTTCAGTGCACTTGACAGCAAGAGAGTTGGACGTGAACAAATAACACCGTTCTTCGTCTGTTGCTGATGCTACTTTGCTAGGCAGGACACTGCCAACAAGCATGAAAAAAGAATTATTAATGTCTCCCAAAACTTAAGGGTCACTAAGCAAAAAAATCCGAACCATGTGTTAAATAAATGAAACAAAAGGTTTGGTAATTTTCATATATTATCACTGTGAATTACCTTACAATAATTCATGTTGTATTGTTTTGTTAGAATCTGAGATATTTATGTTCGATAAATGATTGATAGTCAAGAAATTCTCACTAAGAAGTCCATTTTTTTATTTCGTTTTCCAAGTACTTCAAAATATATCGTTAATTTATACGTTTTCTTCGATGGTCCTCTATATTAAAAAACGGAGCAAATGTGCAAGGGTAATGCCTAACTTAGCTATATTTACACTTGCTGTATTGCATACATAGTCATCGGTGTCAATATCTCTTATCATTTGGCCTATCCTTATTATTCCCAGCCACAGACTCCTCAGTCTTAGTCTCCCCTATCTTCGTCCCTCCACCCCATTTTCTTCAACTTCTTTTTACCACCCCAAGCGTCCCACTCTAGTCTTCCCAACCCGGGTCATTATCCCACCTAGGTCTCTTCTGCTGTTCCCCCACAACTGTTTCCACCTGTATCTTCCAACCAAGTCTCCTTTTTTGTCACCTAGAGTCTTCTCTACCATCTCCCCACCTGATTCTTTTGTAAATCTTTTCCTCCACCGTCTCCCCAGCAACCTCCCTCCCAACCCAACGTTACCAATCACATTTCTCAGTACCTCATTTCTCCCACGCATTCTGTCATCAGGTGTTGGTCCGGCCTTTGTTCTCCACACTGGCTCCCACGCACACTTCTTTACTCTCCGTCCGCCACTTCCAGGTCCCACCGCACTCCTACGCACTCTTCTTTACCCGGTATTCGCCACGCCTTTATATTTCCACGTCGCTTCCCATGTAGTTTGTCCTCTCTTGTTCCCTCTGCCTGACCACCTCAAGCGTGCCTGACTTGAGGTACCTCCCTGGCGAACCTTCCACCCAACTTCCTCTCTCTGGGACGAACACTTTTCTGGCGTCCATTTACCCTGCCTCCGAAGTAATGCTGTTTACATACCATTAACAGGTACCGGGGGAGTTTGTCGTTGCATCCAGCAGGTGTGCAGTGTCCTCGTACAGCTCTCGACTCTCTTAGATTTTCTCTTTGTTCAATGACGAACGACTACACAAGCTAGAAACTTTTCAAGAAAGTCTTGTTCAAAGAGAAAGCTAGATTGACAAAGAGATAGATAGATAGATGGATAGACAGTTACATAAGATATACAGAGAAAGAGAGAGATAGTGTGTGTGTGTGTGTGTGTGTGTGTGTGTGTGTGTGTGTGTGTGTGTGTGTGTGTGTGCGTGCGTGTGTGTGTGCAGGTGAAGGCGAGGTGTAGCGTTCACTAGCCTAAGGGTGAACCACAAGAGTATGATGCTTGACGTGCTGAGCCTATAAAGGCCTTTTAACGTCGTTGTGGTAAGGCTGAGGATTGAGGTGGTGGAGGGGTTCAGGCGGTAGAGGTGTGATGAGCTGTGGGGTTCAGATGGTGAAAATAAGCTTTAGGTTTCAGATGGTGCAGATGGAGCTAAGTTACTGGGGGTTCAAGTGGTGGAGATGAAGGTAAGCTTTGGGGTTCGGGTGGTGGAGATATGGTACGGGGATAGAGTGGTGGAGAGGCTGCGTCAGCGTTGGTGGACGTGGCCTGTGTAGTCGTCGCTTGCCTCCCTCCGGCCTGATATTGACAGGCGCTGGTGTGGAACTGTGTGGCCCGGGGTGACCCTCCCGAAGTGACCTCCCTGCCCCAGACTGTGACACGTGATGACCCTCCCAGGGTGACTTCCCTGCCACGGATTGTGACCCATAGTGACCCTCTTGAGTTCGCCTCTCGTCCCGGACTGAGTCACATGATGACCCTCCCAGGGTGACCTTGTCCCAGAGTACGGGACACATCCCCGCCTGGAAGGCAGATAATTGAAGCTGATAGACTGGGGGCAGAGAACGGTAGATTGAGGCAGATGACGGTAGACATGGGTAAAAAATTGGGTAAAAGATGGTAGACTGGGGATACAGGAAAGTAGACTTGGGTAAGAAATGGTAGACTGTGGGTAGAGGAAGGTAGATAAGGGTAAGAGATGGTGGACTTTGGATAGAAGACAGTACAGTTTAGGATAATGAACTCGGAATCTAAGAACAGTCTGGAGGAGTTTGATGTATGGGATGGTATGTTTAAGGCCTTGAAATGTAATGGTCACTGTACCAGGGTGAACTGGGAGGCGGCGAGTTGCAGACGGTGGTCCAGGTGACGGGGAAATGGACGTCAGTAAACTGGAGAACAGTTGATGCAGAAGATGACGTAGACAAGGATACAGGGGACTAATTTACGAAGGAGGAACACAGGACTGATAGTGAAACAGGAACCATTGAACTCCCGAGGATATAAGTACTGTTGAAATAGGAAACGAGAGCAAAGACTTCAGTTAATATGGGAGATAACAGGACTACAAAGAACTGGAAAATGATAAATGAGTTATAATAAAGCAGGAAACCATAAACTGGGAGATATTAAAATGGGAGATGATTAATCAAGAGACTATGGATTAAGAGACGGTGATATACGACTGAGGGGTCTGGGACAGCTGAACCAGGTGCCTGTGTGCACTAAGAGACTGTAAGATGTTCTGCCATGTTGTGCCGTCACACACACACCACACCACCAGCCATGCCAGAAGGAGCGTTACCACGGTGTAACGTCACACACACCACACCACCAGCCATGCCAGAGAGAGCGTTACCACGGTGTAACGTCACACCACCAGCCAGCCTTGCCAGAGAGAGCGTTAACATGGTGTGACTGTGCCACAACACCAGCTAGCCTTGCCAGAGAAAGACGTTACCATGGTGTGACTGTGCCCCAACGTTACTTCACCAAACCATATCACACGGCTGATGGAGGCTATGTGAGCCAGCGACCCAACCACCACTAACCAGGGAGACGTACTCAACAATACCACCATCTTCCTTACAAAGGATCGAGTCAATAACCTCTGTATTCTTCGCATCCTTCCTTCACTTCGTTCCCTCTTCCTCCCTCATCTTTCAATTTCTATCTCTGTTCCTTCACCTGCTTCCGTCTTCTTTCATCTCCTTCCTCATCCTCCCTCCCTCAGGAGCACCAGTACTTGTCCCCCTCTCCCACCCCTCCCTGCATATCCTGACGCAGCCCCCTGCCTCTCCTACTCCACACACTCCTTCAGGATATTGCTGCCTCCTGCCCGTTGTCATGTAAATAGATTTCTGTTGGTTCTCTCAGACGTGAAAAATAAGTCACCCAGGATGAAAAAGAGTGTAAATCATCTGGCACATTGAGCTGTGGAGGTGGTGGTGGTGTGGTGGTGTGGTTGTATGTTTATACTGACCCAGAGACCATGGCCTCTGCAAGCAGAGGTGGATGAGACCCCTCCTTCCCCCATACACGTGAGAGAACTATGCACGTAAAAGACTTGGTATAAACAACAAGTCTACACGTTCATTCTCTCTCTCTCTCTCTCTCTCTCTCTCTCTCTCTCTCTCTCTCTCTCTCTCTCTCTCTCTCTCTCA
>JAUTXX010453796.1:841-12677 GCA_032273605.1 Panulirus laevicauda
CGCCCCCCCCCCCCCCCCCCCCCCCCCCCCCCCCCCCAAGACGTGAGGGACTGGTAGGAGGACTTGGTGTGATGGAACATACGAAGGAACCAAAAAGAATACAAGGAAATGGATGATGACGATGAGGAATACGAAGACGATAAAAGAGGAACAGGAGAGTAAGGGCAGTGAGGGGATAAGATACCAAGTGATAGGATCAGGTTATAACTGGCACAGTGACGGCAAACTAGCACCAAAAACCCTTCGCCTCTCCCACCCGTCCTCACAGAAATGATGCCCCAACAACCCATTACCTTCGAACCTGCACCCTTCCCAAGATTGATACCCCATCAAACACCCCTTAACCTAATGGGTGTTTGCAGGGTCGTTCCTGTGGTCCGATGGGTATCAAAGACTAGGGTCCCCATTGTATGGAGATGCGACAGAGAGACGGACGGGGTAGCATCATTTTTTTTTCTTTTTTTTCTCTTTCCATCGTTGGATACGCAGTTGAGGGCTGCTTAACATTCATGCCGGCGTATAATCTACACGTGAGCACTATCAGTGATATCAATACAATCCCCAAAAGCTTCCTAAGGTTAACTACGTTCGGTTAGGAGGTATCTGATGGTGAGTGTGACGGGACAAACTCCCGCAAAGGCCAGGCCAACATACCCAAGGCTCGTAGCGTCGCGCTCAAGGGCCTTTCCATCGTGCCCAAGAGTTCACACAAACATGGGAGCGGAAGGGCCCCTTGGGCCTTAAGGACTACTACCCTGGTCTGCAAGGAGGCAGGCGTAGGGAGCCATCCATCTGACAGGTCTTGAACACCTCCCTGAAACACTACTTGAACTTACAAACTTTGTCTTGCCACCTGCGCACGTGGTGGAGAGGACTCCTGTGTACGTGACGGAGAGGAAATATAAGACAAAAAAATACAATATAATATATCACGTTACCCAGCTTCTGCGGTCGGCTTTGGTTCTAGTTCAGATTTTCTTTTTTTTTTTTTTGGAGGGGAAGGGGGTGGCAGGTAAAAGACCATCTTCAATACATCTTCACCTTCACTACAACCTCGACCCCACTTGCCCTTCACCCATGCTGCTGCTGCTGCTGCTGGGGACCATCATCACAACACAGTGGTCCAGCTTAAGAGGTTAGGCCATCTTTCTGGCAATGTAACTTTTTTCCCTAGGTAGATACACAAATTCACCAACATTATGATACAGATAGTATCCGCTTTACAAAAAACAGTCGCCATGTAAATTAAAAACGTAGGAAAAAAATGGGTGTAGGAGCCAACTAAGCCCCTTAAGGCCAGGCTAAAGCTATTGGAACGAGGCCGCGTGGCTTAAAGAAGTTTTCAGTGGAAAAAGAAATAAAAGAATTAACGCACAACTTCTCGACTCTCCAAACACCGAACTTTTGAGCTTCTGAATATTAACTCGAGGCTTATTTATCGTAACCAGATCCACTACCCTTTATTACTGGACTGTCGCACTTCTAACATTTCCCCAGTTTCATATTACCACTCTCGGGCTCTTCAATTCTTTTTATTAAAATTCGTACAGTTTTATGTCCTCAATATCCAAGTAGCCAAGGAGTTAAGGCAATTGAAGTCGCCAAAGATCTTCATCAGAATTCATCACAATTCTCAAGTTACCAATTAATTTCTGGGTCTGACCAACCCCGTCCGGACGCACCCGAGGGGATGACCCTTGAAAATCATGTCCAGGTCCACTGCTGTACAGCTGGAATCCCAACAGTCGTGGACGCCGACGACAAGCGGTCATTCCAGGATGGTTGGTACTGTATGTGGTCCCTTACGAACGACCGACCCTGGGCTGGCCACTATCCCAGCACCTCCCGTCTATGACTATGGGTCTGGTCTGCCAGACTTTTGGATGATCAAATGCAGGTTCTGAGCCTCTGCGAAATATCATCCAAACGTCTATGGACTTACAAGCGTGTCGTGGCGATCATCACGGACACTCGCCATTTAGCCCCCGTGCACTGGGCCTGGACTGAACAAGATCACGACCACCAGTGACGTGAGGGGAAAAATGTTGAGTGGAGCACGGGCGGCTCATCACGGCGCACTACCGTAGTAACCACACACCCATTCCCTCAGTAGGACCATCGTCCTTCGGGGGCCTGAGGCGGCGAGGCGCTGCCAGCAACCGTCTGGGGGCCTTCTCCCGTGACGCGCCATAAAGTTTCCTCACAGTTGTGTTGCGCCCGACACGTACCTAGTCACGTGACGATAAACAAAGACACGAGAAGCTAGTCTAGGGTCATGAAAAAAAAAGGGGTTCTTCCAAGAAAGTGTCATAACTCTACCTATCCCTATGGAATGGTATATGAAGGAGGATAACTGTATGTTACAAGCTTCGAGGGAATAATTTGAAAACTGTGATAACAGTTAGGGCAAATTCGTGGTACAGGCTTGATCTAGAGGATGGGAGAAGTCAGGGCAGGTTGAGATGCTCGGGGACTTCCTGATGCGCTGACGGAGGAACCCTACCCTGAGCCCTGGACTGTGAGGGAGGAGGAGGAGGAGGAGGAGGAGGAGGAGGAGGTGACGTGCCACCACTAGGACATGTCATGACCCACAGTGAGTGGGAGGAGCAAGTGATGTGACCCGAGTGGGATATATACAATGACCCACAATGAGTGAGTGAGTCAAGCCACGTGACCTGCGTGTGTGTGTGTGTGTGTGTGTGTGTGTGTGTGTGTGTGTGTGTGTGTGTGGGATACATCATGACCCCACAGTTAAGTAGAAGGAGCAAGCTCGCCACACGACACGACGTTCGCGCGACACTACCCCCAACCCTGGGAGTCAAGCGACACACGACACCTCACTGGCCACGAGATAATTACTCTCCAACCTCCATAACCAATTAAATTACAAGGTCTGGCGGTGCGGTGCATGAGGCGCCTTGACTCTACGATCCAATTAGGATCCATCAGACCACCCCGGAATAATCGTCTAACATTACATGGGTTTAACTGGAGATGAGCTCGTGCAGTTATTCCCTCAACCGTTAACAGCTCTCTCTCCCTAGGATCAAGTGGCACTGTATGTCCTCTGATGTACTAGCTTTTCCTACCCTAACATTCGTGCCCGAACGTGTGATATCTCTGGGGCGTTGGTGGGTGGAAATGTGGCCCACGAGAGAGTGATCATGATTACAGTGGAAAGAAAAGAAATGGCCATTTTCCAAGAGAGGCCAAGTCGGGTAAATTTTGCTGTGGTAAACGTTTAAGACTCGCACTTCCACCTACCCTCTACACACCGGATTTACCCCTTATAAGTCCAGGCTGTCACCGACCCCTGGTGCTTACAGCCAACGTCTGCTGGGCCGCAGTACATGCAAGGAAGGCCGAAGGGCTTCCAAGGTGGAAGAAAACCGTAGTGACTCCCAACTGCAGGTCTTGAAGGCCATGACTGGAGTGATCCTCTACTGGAGTCTTAGAAGCCACGACTGGAGGGCGGCCGCAGTGCTCCTCCAGTGAGGGGGTCCTGGTCATTACTGCTGGAGGCGGCCGGCTGGAGTGTATCCGAGTAGAATTCCTACGGGCCAGGAATGGAGAGCGGGCTGTCGTGCTCCTCCACTTGAGTCTACGGCAGAAGAGCAGCGTCACTGGTCCTCCAGTAGGGGTCCAGGAGGTCAGGGCTAGAGTTAGGCGGTGCTCCCGGTGTGGTATGAAGAACTCCAACAAGCACCGACATATTAACATTTACAACCTGACTCAAAAGCGCAGCGAAGCACACACACACACCTCAATCGTCAAACTGTGAAAAAGAGAAAAACACAAGAAACTCCGAACCAATTGGTTAACTGTACACCCTCACGTTCATCACAGAATCTCCAACAGTGATTCATGTTCCTTTCCTCTCAAAATCTCCCTCACGATATAAGATCTCCACCGTCAATCCCATGAGATAAAATGAATCGAATGAACTCCCGAGATAAAGATTGATAGAAGCTGCTGGCTGGAAAACTCATCGGAGGAGTTGGAATGCCTTCTCGCTGAACACGATGATGTGGTCGCCGGATTAAAACGGCGAGACCCCACACTGTGTCTGTCAGCGTTCTCAAAGGACGAGATTTTCAGGCTGATATTTCGATAAGGTAAATTTATGGGTCGGGCCGACGACAGGGGTACGTCGGCGGGGTATTCTGGGGTTTGTCTGGGGGATGTTGGTGGGCCAGGGTTTGTGGTGTAGAAGGGATGGTGCTCACATGGCGGGGTTAGCTTTAGCTGAGCTAGGGTGAAGGTGTAGTAGAATGGACTGCTGGAACGGAATTGAGAATAACTCTATAACTGTCCCACAATACCATCCCTGGATTCGCCAGCAGTGAAGACCTCAAAAGGCTTGGGAAGTTCGCCTGTCCGGCCTCACGCCACACCATCATTCAAGCTACAACACAACATTTACATACAAGCGCTCGTTCCATCACCAAGCCCACCCCTCCTCCCCCAACAGTATTCCCCTTGACGCCTGCTGCACACAAGCAACAGCAACACCCCCTAAAGATCCACCTTAATCTCCTTCTCCATAACCAACACCCTGGAGCGAGCATCCTGTCTTAAAAGCTTACGGCAGGATGTGCAGACACTTTGCTTGTGGGCTGGAGGTGCCTCGCTGCGGGGGACTAAGCGGAAAATTTGGTGTTGACGGAGAGGGCTGGCGAGATAGGAATCTGTGACGGTCTAACAGGACTCAGGAAGAGTGGTCGGGCCTTACCATCCCACACCACCCCCCAAATGTCGTTCCTTATCTGATAGCGCCTCCACCTGGGGCGGCGGCGTGGCGACGGGCGGAGAGGGGGAATGCCCTGATTTGTGGTTTCCGATCATCTCAGTCTGTGAGTTTTACGTTCCTTGTGGCGAGCTTTTGAATCTCTCGTTCAATCGTGACCCAGGAACACTAGGCAGAAATGTTCTGTGGTGAGAATCGATGCCACGATCGACTATCTTCACACATACAACAAATCTTGGTACCTGGTGCAACATTCTTAACCAACTTTGTCGACGTGTGTATTTCACAGGGAGAATATACGTTCCTTGAGTGTGTGTGTGTGTGTGTGTGTGTGTGTGTGTGTGTGTGTGTGTGTGTGTGTGTGTGTGCTTTGTGCCTCATCTCCGCCTCTTCGACATCCCATTTTCCTCCCCTCTTCCTTTACAGATTCTCGAGCCTTCCCTTCCTTCCTTCCTTCCCACAAGCCTGGGCATTTTTCCCGTCCCCTCTTCCTCCTGTTTACAACAACTTAAGTAATGGTGAGAGTGTAGGGAAATACCAGACCGGGTCCCTCCCACAGCTCAGGTGACTTGCCTTACCTCCCTAGACCCCACACTTAGTTTACATTCTCCACCCCAAATATATACAGCCATATGTAATATCAAATTACCAGTATATCTCTGAGGTATCTTGAGGAGAGGATGGGGGGAGGGAGTTTCGACAAATGGAGGCTATTTAATGGGAGGTTTAAGGGGCCTGTGAGGTATCTGATACGAGGCTGGACGAGACTGTGAGGTATTTAGTGTCAGCTGTGAGGGCCTGGGACTTACCTGGTTTGAAATGTGAGCTATGTAATGTGACCTTTCGTTAGGTCATATCTTTCGTGAGGTTTTCTTTATGTATATATACATACACAACGTGTGTGTGATATATTTGGTGAGGAGCTTTCTAATACATATAAGAGAGTTGGTGTGACGTTCTGTTACTTATCCGATCTCTATATCTACAGTTTAGTTAAAAATGCGAGTAATCCAGCGCCAGGTTTTTGTTCAAAACATGCGAGCTACTCAAGCGAGCTACGGGAAGCCGACGAGGTATTTGGTTTACGTTCTTCGGCAGGACTGAGCAGTAAAGAACAACGCTGGGTGTGTATTCTAACTATCTCCCGCCAGATCGTTAGTACACTATAGCCATTTAGTACGCGTTTTAGAGGGGATGCGAACCATTCAGTAAGTTACTTTACTCACACGAGAACTGAGGGAGTGAAGGGCGAGAGCAAGGAGCATGCCAGTGAGCAGCTCCGAGAGGTCGGTCTGGTTGGGGGGCAACATGGTCGACGGGGCGAGGCGGATGGCAGCAGGTGAATGATGTCAACAATATGATTTACCGAGGGCTGAACACTCCCTCTACCACTGCCGGGATAACATCAGCCACTCCGAGTACCCTCGCATGCCAGGGATCCCATACGGATTCAAAGCAGAGATAGCAAAAAGACATCGTAGACAAACCCGGTGCTACCAAAATAACACTACAGAAATAGGTTGTAATAAGTGTGTTACTAGTACGTGAATACAAAATCAAAACACTGCTTATAAGTACGAATGAGACGATAGACAAGGCTAAAAGACAATGGGCTTACCTCCAGTCTCCCTACAGACGTATTAGCCATTCCCTGCACACACACACACACTCACACACACACACACACACAAAAAAAAAAAGGCCGCTTCTACAAATGGCTTAAATACAAAAGTAAAAAAGACCGTAAGAAGCTTTTATTTCCGGCGAACTGTTGCCAGACAAGCCGAACATCTGGAATACAGACGCACTAAACAATAGTCCGGTGGTTTACCGTGTACTATAGAGCGGGCTTAAGGCGGGTATAAGCAGCCCTGGGCAAAGGGATTCTGGACCCTAAACGCTACTGAGACGAGTCCAGATTAGGATCAGATCCTCTTTCAGCAGATGCTCAGTTGAGCAGCAGCGCTTCGTGAACGACGCTGGCGCGGAATGCCGCCCCCTCAAGCCTCCACACAGCACCCGCTAACACTCACATAACTCGCTTTACGGGCGGAACGCGGACGCAAAACAAAAGGAAATACCGAATATTACCTCCCGCCCTTTGAAAATAAATCCTGACGATTTTCCACCGTTGAATGATAATGTTGGCGCGACGAGGCCCTCCCTGAGCCAGAGGTGGAACCACACGACAACACTGCAGTATATCACCCTCCTCAACACCTCGAGCACGAAGGCAAGAGCCTTGAGAACGACGGTGAGACCCTGAGCACATTCTGTGCAATCCCCGAGTACGATGCTTGAGCACGACGATGTAAACCTTGAAAACGACGATGCAACCCTTGAGCACGTCGCTGCGACACCTGGTTACCATGGCCAGGGTGGTGACCTGACCCTCAGGGGACAGGTCAAAGGCCAAACCATCATACTATGGGTCGCGATACAACGTACTCCTCTAGAGGTTAACATAGCCCATGGACACTTCTCCACCTTGCGTCTCCTCACGAAGCAGTAACTGTCGTAAGGTTAGAACAGAACGCAGCTTCTTATGCTAAACTGATTACACATGACGCTGGGGAAACACCGCATTAACAGATCAGATGTGCCCACATCTGCTATCCGGATGATACAGAGTTACCAGAGACATGCCGGAGGCTTCTGCTTGACTCTTCTGCCTCCGTCTATATAAAGAGCGCAAGACACTATCAATCTTTTCCATCGGATGACCTCGTTATAGTCCATTAGTTCTGTAACTTGGTTTCTCCCGGTGCACTGTCCTCCATCCGATAATCTGCCTTCTGGTTGCTGGTTTCTCCAAGTGCTGTCCTCCAGAACATAATATGTATGTCAGTCTTCAGGTCGTATTATCTGTAGTACCCAATATCCTGTCCTTCAGCAGATAAGTTAGACGCAAACCTTCACGTATTGTTATTTGCACGTCCATTATACTAGCCTGCAGCAGATAACCTACATTAAAACCATCAGGTATTCTGTTATTTGTACTTCCCATGTCCTGTCTTCCCGCCGAGAACTTGGTCATAAACCTTTTCGTCTTCTGTTATTTGCCCTTAGTCCCCATACAGTACACGGGTGTGGCTATGCCGCCCGGCAGTCAGCTTTTCAGCACAGGGGGCGCTGTGCCCAGCCCGCCACCACCACATCTGGCGACCAGAGAAGATACCAAGCCGCTCCTGCGGGCGGGAATGGTGAATTAAATATATGCCGTACCCTCAGGTTGTGTCAACAGTCCCTGACGACGTCCGGCTACCTCCACCGTAACCAGGGAAAAGCCTACCCTGTTCCTACGTAGCAACGTCTAACGCGGCCAGGAAAGGTTGTTACACGCGATCGGTCAACTCCAGCCAACACCATAATGTTCAAAAGAGGGTCGTAACTGTTCCCCCATCTTCAATGCCCTTAAGCACGACGTTACGACCCTTAAACACGACGGTACGTAACTTGAACAGGACGGTATGGCACTTCAACACGACGGTACGATATCTGAAGTATGATGGCCTCCTGGCCTTTGACCTCACCCTTAGCAGTCAGGTCCAAGACCAGGCCATTGTACCCTAAGGTCGTACCGTCTTGATCAAGATGTCATCTTACCATGGCTCCAGACCGGCAAACAGCGATCATCTGGCCACACATGTCATCATTCCTAGTAGGCACTGCCATGCGCACTTTCCACAATCAGGTTTTCAGAACGTTGCGAAACATCTCTCTCGACTTTCAAGATATAAGTGACATTCAGGATCCAGACCATAGGGATAACTACGTATTTTGAGAAACGAAAAACGTCAGAATGTTGAAGCTTAGCATTAACTAGTAATGAGCTTTTATTATTCACCATACATCACTCACAGTATTTCTCTTAACATCCCTACTTGATCACATCAAGTGCCGGTGCCAGATGATGAAATTATAGTTATCTTTTATCTTCCATCCCCGCCGGATGGTATGGTAAGGACTAATACTGAATATTTTACACTGCCAGACGCTGGTTGCTGGAACCACAGCAGCGCCACTTTCCAGCAACAGAACTCTATAACATTTCCAGGTTCCGGAGTGGTCCCTAGACCGAGGAGAGACCAGGCAGACAGTAATCCTGGGAGAGGCCTGGGGCTGGGGCTATGGGGAGGGGGATCCAGGCGGCCCTCTACAGACAGTTCCTGGGCGATTACAGAATTTGTCGGGTTTAGTAGCGTGCGATAAGGATCAGATCCGGTTACAGCTGTCAGCTCCAGCCTCGTCTGGCCCTCACCACACTAGCTCGCCTCACACCATATACTTACTCCCTAGCTCACAAACCCTCGCTAGCCATATTTGAAAAAGAAAAAAAAATCCTATTCTATTTATGTGATTTTCTTTTCATTCTTCATGGACTAACTGATACATGTGAAAGGACTTGGTTTTAGAAACCTCCCAGTGAATCAGTCACTGCATTATGTTTAAGTGAAAAGCACATAATCATCAAGCATATTTCCGATATCTCTAAACACTTAAGATCGAACTGGTAAAGGAGAAAACATTCTGCTGGAAAACGTTCATACGACAGAAATGTACACAGATGACGTGGATAGCGGGATGAGGGATGTGTCACGCAGAGGAGGAGGTTTCCTGGCGTTTCCTGGAGCACAGTACTGTCCTGGGACAGACTGAGGCCACAAATGACACTCGGGTTGACAGCAATCGCTTCATGGGTGTGTGTGTAACCTGACCCTATTCCAGGTTTCCCATCCACCACACCACCGCCATTAAGGGCAGCCACTCCGTCATACCACCCCACCACCACGAACAAAAGCCTCACCACCGGCCTACCACACACAAGTTTTTCCACCACAGGTTTATCCATGAAGGAGCCAGAGGACTTAGCCTTTGTAATCACTTCATTTACATCAACTTGTTTAAATATCTTATTTACTGCTGCGATCCAGTCCCTCCGAACAGTTCATTTAATGAGTGACTTGTAAGGTAATCTTTAGTGTGCTTCGTACCCTATTCTTCGCCACCGCCCACTGGATGGGGCAGGAGTGCACACACCACTCCCTAGCAAAAATGAGTAAACCCACCACCAGCAACAGACACCTCTCTACCACGCCACCACTACACTAGGCTTCCCCACCTCACCTCCACGACAACCACCACTACACCAGGCTTCCCCACCTCACCTCCACGACAACCACCACAACAGAAGTCATCCCTTAGCTCACAACACCACTAGTAACCGCAGCGTCCCTCACCACACGACCACCGGCTTAAAGTTCGTTTCCCTACCTCCCCCGCCAGATAAACAAGGCCTGCCACACCACCACAGAGCCACACTTCAACATGACTATCTACCCCTCATCTACAAATTCCACCACAAACACCCAACATATGTTAAAGATGCACCTTCCATTTTTTTTTTCTCCCACTGGGGTTTTTCTCCAGCCTCAGGTAGCGAGCGAGGCAGGGGAGGGAACCGACCCTACCCTACTCTGGCCACGACCCCTCAATGAGAGCTCCCCGAATTTCCCTTAATCTCGCCTGTTTACAAGGCTCCCACGCCACTGCCTCGTATATCTGTGTGATGTCTTTACTCCTATGTACGTGTACACACACACACACACACATACCTCAGCCTAAGCCAGGTACCCATTTATCGACTAGCCCCGAGGGGAGGACGAACACCTGGGTTGGATGAAGGCCGACCGCCGCGCTCAGGATTCGAACTCGTGTGGGTCTATGGCACGATCAATCACTGTTCCTCGCATGATTAACACTCTTGCATTAGGCATGATCAACCAATTTACGCTTGCAACAGAAGGCAAACGAAAAGAGTCTTCGACGCGATTAATCACTCATCCTCCTCCTCGCATGATTAACACACTTGCACTGGGCATGATCAACCAATTTACACTTGAAATCAGATGGGTGTACTCCACACCACATCAATACACATCGCGATTCATAACACAGAGTTCCTTACATCAAAGTCAGACTAGAATTATACGTATATTTGCGATGGGCGATAATTGAGGAGTGATTAGTTCCTTGGAAGTTGATCCTGTAACATATAGCGTACTATAACTACGAAAGATATATCGACTGGCCTCGGACTCTCCTATATATTCCTCAGCCATTATCAGCAAGTCGTAGCTTAGGAGTTGATGATGGCTGAGGTATAATTTCCTCGCTTGCTTCATCCCAGGATTAATCCAGCAGCAGCAGCACAGAGGAATTGGAGGAGTAATTTATGACAAGTCCTGAGTAATATGACGTATCTTTATCGAGAGATAAAGATCCTATGAGAAGGATTATAAGACCATCCCGCGAATCACTCTTAAGCATCGGATGGCTTGAAGGGTCTCGGATGTGATGGATTGGGTTTCAATACCTCTTAAAAAAGGATCGGAGGGTTTCAATACCACTTAGAAAAAAAGAGATCAGAAAGCGAGACAATAGACCTACATAAGTGATATATGAATATGTAAGATGTAAATCTAACTCCTCGATAATATCAACTATCTATGATCCACAGTCATTTACAAATTCACTGCTTTTACTTTTACACACAGACTCTAAAACAGACGAATCGACTCCCATAATCTACCCAGTGGACAACGTCGAGCAAATCATAGAGGTTGACCAAGCGCAGGTCGAGTGAGCCTCGTCCAGGTCAAACATATGGGGATCGAATAGCACACAAGGGTGTCTGTGACACGAAAGTAAACTTTGAACAGGTTAAGTTACAAGGAGGGCTTTGCTACATGTGGCTCTATATCGCTAACAGAATGAGGTAGTAGAAAGATTACTACTGCTACTACTGTTACTACAACTACTACTGCTGCTGCTGTCAATAAAATGGAGATAAGTTAAGTAAATTTACTACAAAAGCAAGTGGCGTTACCAGACTTTAAAATGGGGGCTACACTATGAGTTGACAAGCCACCTTTGGCGAGGTAGTCCCATTGTCAGTGGATGAATTGAAAGTGGAGTTCCGTTCTGCCACCAACTGCTGCTCAAGGGTCATACCGTCGTGCTCAAGGGTTCGTACCGTCGTGCTCAAGGGTTCGTACCGTCGTGCTCAAGGGTCGTACCGTCGTGCTC